>JARHVA010001178.1:2587500-2772500 GCA_037957365.1 Torreya grandis | reverse complement strand
TTTAGAAACAAACCATAGGGTTATCCCCATATAACCAAGCATGATTATTAATGATGAGTTAATCATCTGTGAGGAGGTCATATTTCATGAATGAAATCTTGCCGAACAAATAAGATGTTTATGTTAATTTTATATGTAGGATGGGATTATCCATGTGGAAGGCATTTTGATGTTGGTGTTTATTATCTACAATTAATTATCACTTAGGGAATGTGGTGTTGGGTGGAGGTTTAAATATGTGATAGGAGATGGGGTGATAGGATAAGGATAATGTTGTCAAAGATGGGTACATCAAGGACTGGTAGTTCATTGAATATGGGTGACTAGTTAAAGATATGTTGGTCAAAAATAACTTGAACAAGGATGGGTGATTAGATAAATTATGGTTCATCAAATATTGACTCATCAAATATAATTCCTTTTTTAAAAATGGGTGGGAAAATAATGGTTTGAGATTGGACAAATATAGGTGATTTAGAAAAAATGGGCTCATCAAATATGGATCAATTATATTGACCTTTAATTAAAAGTGGAGAAATTTAATTATGATTTAGAATGGTATATTATAATATCCCTAATGGATTAATCTTAGACTTGGATGTACCTAATTATTAGGATATAGTTGGGTTGATGTGGCTTAGTAGTTCAATAGATATGATGGTTAGATTGTGAAGTTTAAGATTTTGGATAGGTGGATGAAGGATTGAGAATAGATTATAACTGGGATACATGTTGGATAAACTATTAGATTTGGTTGATTAGGTTGTGATGTTGGTATGGTGATGTTAGAGCTAAATTGGGATTATGGGGGTTATCAATATTTAGATGGGTACTACTAGATGGGGTATTTATATATCTAAGGTGGGATAGCATTGGGTTAATATTAGAATTGGATATGATTAGTATTTTTCAATTAAATTCAATTTGGATGTTTGCTTGTGTGATAGGAAATATACATTCTATGGAATTTTATAAAGACCTTTACCCAAGATCATATTATATGGATACCTTATAAAGGCACTACATGAAATGAATTAGGATTGATCTAAAAATTATCCTACTTGGAGAATTCTAAGGTCATAGAAGGTTATATTACTAAGAACTCATTGCATAGCTCTGTATATCAAGACATGACCAATTCTAATCCGTTAAACCTAAACAAGGGATATATTACTAAACAATACCAAAAAAGAGGGTTACAAAGCCTCTAGGCAAGTGATACTATGTAATAAATATAGCTAGGCTTACAATACATAAAAAAAAATCTAATCTAATTCTCACCAAAGCTTATGGCATAAATGGGGATAATTAAACAAACAAAAAAACATGCAAAGAGAAATCTAATCAAGTTAATGTAGAGGTAAACTAAGGAAGTTGTAAAACATTCATCCTATTACTTTATGAAATAAATATCTACCAAATGAAAGATTAAAAGTTAGGAATACTTACCTTGAATGAAATTATCATGCTTCAATCTCTCCCTTGGCTAATGGTGATTTACAAGAGGTTGTTGTGGCTTTGTAAGGATCAAACTATATAAATAATCTCTACGCTAAAAGACTCCTACTTTGCATCCAAGACTTTACTACAAGACAAGTTTCTTTAATTATAATAAAAAACACTAAGCAATGACTCCTCAAATGTAGAAATAGTAGAATTGTAAGCTGTAATATTGTGAAAATGAATGTTCCTCTATTGGATCAAAGTGAAGTTGTATTTATAGCTAAGGATTGACCTTAAACCCTCTTGAGAATTTAGCTAACAAGAATGACTATATCGATCTTTTTAGGAAATAAATATATATGTTGGGTCTCGAACTAGGTCGGATAGTATGACATAGTTATGCAATTTGTGCTTAATCTGTAACAAGATTGACATGGCTAACACAATAAGAAAATGAAGAAGTGTGTTTACTTAGTTAGAAGCTATTTTTTGAGGTGAATTTATTAGAGGAGTGGATGAATGAGTTTTAAATTATTAGGTAATTAAATAAAAGTAACTTGTAGTGGTTTTAAGTAATGGTATAGGGACCAACAATATTGTAAAGCACCAAATGTCTGCCCACCCATTTATCAATGCACCCTTTAAGGTGTTCACTTAGAGATATTGAAACTTAACATGTTCCTTCAAGAGAGAAAGTGTTAATAAATTATTAATTTAAAAAAAATATTATGTGTATACATATGCCCCACTCAAATCTCATCAGGTGTCCCATAATTATAATATGGGATGGTGCTTCGAGAAAAAATATAGCAACACACAATATTGAGCTAATAAATTATAGTAAAAGATGGAAAAATAAATAAAAGTAAAGAGTTGAAAATTAGATACCTTTAATTACCTTGTTTCTATGACATAAGGGTTGTGGAAAAGCGGGTGAAAGAGGCATCCAATATATCAAACATTAGGCAGACCTAAAAAATAAGCTAAAATTCATTTTTTTTGCAAAAACATGGGGTGAATATAAAAATTTTATTATATTTTTAGGATTTCAAAAATTCTTTTGATTTGTAAAAAGAGTTTATAGAAATATAGTTATGATAAAAATATGTAATTGTTTGGTAAATATTTACTAGGTAAAGATTTTGTAAATTTTAAATATACGATAGAATTTTAATTATCCATTTATAAATTTAATATTTTGAGAAACCAGAGCTTTATGTGATCTAAAGGAGTGATGAGAGAGATGATGGCATGGATGCAAAGATCATGAGGGGGGCACATTATGTCTACTATGAGCATGATCTAGGTATGGGAATTATTAAATTTGATTTTTTTATTATTTTTAATTGTAAATGGAGTAGATTTAAAAATTTAGGTGTTGGGGTAAATTTGTGTAGTGGAATTTACCCCAAATGTTTTTGGGGTATAGTAAAAGTTAAGATGAAAAATGGGTAGAGGTCAAAGGAGGTTCATTAATGCATATGTAATTAATGGTGAGGGTGTTAAAAAATACCACAAAAAATAAATGGGATCAACTAGGCTGATGTAGTTTTAAATTAGTAGGTTGATGTTAGTGGTTGATTGTTATTATTAGGCAAATCTAGTTAGTTGTTAAATGTCTAACTACATATATGTTGGCTGATCTATTGTACTAGTTTATAGGTGGTTGATTTAATATATGCTAGATAATTTATTAATTTAATTAAGTGATCACCTGTGTATAGGAAATGGATGATTATGTTGGTTTAGTGGCTGACTTTGTATTGAAGTGGTTGACATAGTAAGGTTAGCTAACCAACTATATATTAAGTGGCTGTTATAGTTATGTTAGATGGATGACTTCATATGGAGAGGTTGATGTAGTTACATTAGCTATCCAACTTTGCATGAATTGGCCAATGAATTTACATTAACTATATGACTTCACATGAAGTGGTTGATGTAGTTTGAAGTTGATAGTGGCTGACATAGTTAGATACATGGTTGATGTAGTAAAAAATATATTCTTGGAAGACATTATTAGGAATGTGGCTAACATAGTAAATTTTTTGAGAAAGAGATAGTATATGTTGATGAAGTAGTTAAATTAGATGTAAATACATGTAATGCTAATTTTGATAGTGCAATTTCATGATTATCTAATATATAAAGCTGATACATGTTTTGTTGTTTGATATTTTTAGAAATGATAGAAGCCCTAAAAATTAGTGGATGCATTTTGGTTACCTAATTTTTTAAATATATTAATATAAAATGATCAATAATGTTTGATGACATTAGGATTTGGATTCATTATGCAAATGTGACACATTCCTTTGAGTGTTGACTTAGTGGACATTTTCTTAGGGACATGGGAATGACTAGCTAACACTTTTAGGTGGGTGACAGATGAGGATACGTTTAAGGTGGGTATTACCTTGGAGGATGTCCATGTGACATTAGGAATTACTATTATAAATATGTTCATTATTTATGATACTCCTAATACAGATGCTAGGAGATGATCCTTAGCCTTATGGGTGATCAACTTGGAGAGATATTTTGGTGGTTTTTGAGTTTTCTTGTTTTATGTCTATGTGTTAGCCATTAAAACTATCTAGAAGGCCATTATTGGTCTTGTGATAACTCATGTGCTTTATCACAAGTTACATGGGAAAATACCACTATATGTGGTTTCCTTATGTCAATCTATATTAGAGTAGGTTATGATGTACAATCTAGAGTCAGTGATCTAGGTGTAGTTTGTGCATGATATGTATAATATCCTATCATGAGGGTAGATGAATATGGGCTCTATGATTTTATTCAATAGTATGATATATGAGAGTTTTTTAATGTATCAGCCTATGGGATTGCCTCATGTGATAGTTGATACTTTGACTTGTGTATTGCAATGGATATAGGACTATGTATTATGGGTTATACTAGATGCCCAAATGTTATAAATGGTTACTTGAGGAAATATTATTTATTAGAATTATATGGGTAATATAGATACCTGGACTTATTAGATGAGTGTTTTAAAGGGACTGGGCCATGTGTGGATTATAAGTCATTACACATGGTGGATGGAGCCACATCTTATTGCAGGTTTACTAGGTCAGTTAAGGTTTTTGCATTGATTAGTGCCTATAGTAATACCTAGATATTGGGCACAACATGTCCTTTCTAGATTAGAAACCTATCTATATCCTAGCCTATTTTTTAGATAGGCTATCTAAAGCCTATCTAGTATCTTTATACCTCCACACATATAAATAGGCCTCCCTATCTTTATAGGGTTTGGTTGATCACCTTACTCCCCCACCCCATATACAGATTAGATAGGGGGACCCCAAACCCCTATATATATCAAGTCTCAGTGATTGGGATCTTATAGATAGATATGGCCTTGACCTCCTCATCCTATCTCCTAGTGGTATAGGTTCATGGGGATGCTGAGAGTATAAATTCCCTACTAGTTGAGAGCATCTAGATATGTGTGGGGAGAGGGATGTATGAATGAAATGAACCTATCCATATTAAAATAAATGCCTGATACTAATCCTAATGATCATTACTTATCTGATTAGGAGATGAGATAAGAGTGTAGATGGATCAACAAGATATAGTGATGGTTAGTTTGGTCAAGTGATGATTTAGAGGGAGCTTGACTTGAGTACCATAGAACCATCTCCCATGATATGAGTTACCACTCCATGATCATTTATACTACCCTAAACATCAAAATGCATTTTATAGGTGAAATGGAATATTACTACCAAAAATGTATTATACATCTAAAATAACCTTAGGAATACATGATCCTAGGTAGATACTTGCCATGTTCTTCCTCTTCTAGGCACATCACAAGGAAAATAATAATGCCTAACTCTATAAGCCAAGGTTCTCCTAGTCATTTGTATGCTTGAACAACCCCTATAGTATACATGGGAGATTGAATAAATGAGGTCAAAGGCAAGGATGGAATGGGAATGGCCCCCACACTTACTCATCAAGAATGAGATGGGAGCTAGCCTAGTTGAGGGAATAAAACTATGCCCATTTTTTGATCACTCATGCATGAATCACCAAAGGTTTTGAGAGTCAATTGAGCATCTCAATCATTTGTGGGAATTTTTCCTACATCCAATCCAAAATTCTTGTTCACTCTAGAAAAGCTTAACTTATGGGTTCCTCATGTAATCATGTTGGGTGAGCAAAAACCACTTTTTAATAGTACATAATACTTATGGTTATGGGATAATGGGTCACACTTTGGTCAACTATCCTAAAAAAAGAATCTTGAAAGATGGAGTGATTAAAGGAATGGATATAAGAATGGTACATCTTGCCTATATATCTATATATGGCTTGGCATCCTCTCTACCATATAGGCACCCCATAATTTCTAGAGGGGTCTAAGTAGAGGGTATATTCCCTATATATCTATATGGGGCCTCTTAACCACTCTATCTAGGAACCTATATATCAACCTCATATATAGATACCCCCCATGGTATATATTTTTTTGTACCCTATAATTCTATATGGCTATTATATAAAGGACATGGTGGCATCCCATATATAAATTGAGATTATTATAGATAGGGGTTGAGTCACCATGATTAGTCTATATGATATGAAATGAGTAGGTTGTTGTGGGAAGACAAGATGATAAGAAGTCATCACCACTATTTCTCTTAATTTTTGCTCATTTCTTAATTTAGAAGAAAATAAGAAACTATTAAAAGGGGTGTGTAAAAAAATACATGATAAAAGTGCATGTGTGATCCAAATGATGATGGAAACAACTCTTTGGCTTAGAAGCAATACATTTTAGATAAGAAAGACACTAGAAAAGTGCTTGTTAGTAAGATAGTTGAGTGGACTACCTAGCATGAGCTAGATCCAAGAAGTGTATGCTTGCTAGGAGGTTGTCAATCCACTGTTGATAATAATTAAGTTGATATAGATGAAAAGAAAGAATAATTTCATTCAATAACATGAAGTAAATTCATACAATAAGAAGAAAATAAAATGCTTGTTTAAATAAAATGATTAAATATAGTAAAGTCAAGTCAATACTCATGCTAAGATAATTAGGGTCAGGTCCAAAAAATTAGGAAAGGCTCTATGGATAGGTAGGAACACATAAGGTAGGGTTTGGCTAGGTTTAAGGGGCTGAAAATAAATTGATATTATTTTTTGCCATAGTGACCATTGGTGGTTGGGTGAATCATCAGTGGTTGGGATGACCATCAGCAGTTGGGTAATCATTGATGGTTAAGGTGATCATTGGTGGTTGGGATAAACATCGGTAGTTACCTATGTATTTCTAGAAATAATAAAAAAATGAATTGTAGATTGGATAAATGGTTAGGTAGGGATTTGAATATGGGTCTGGTTAGAGATGGGAAGCTAGGAGATAAGTTTGATTAATTTAGGAGGGTTAAAAATGAAATAAAATAAAGAAACAAGTATAAAGTTACTTGTAACTTTCTAGATTGATGATGGTGGAAGGATGGAGCAATTTGGCCAAAGTGATAGTATTTTGGCCTCAAGAGAAACTTAGATAGAGGTTTAAATCTCTATTACTATTTATTGATTACTGAAGGAATCCTGGATACCTATGTGAAAGAAGATCTAATAGCTTGGATGTGGATCCTTATTCACCTCCTACTCTTCTCCTTTTATAGGATGAAGTTGCTAATTATATAGGAGGAAGTTGATAATTAGATAGGAGGAAGTTGATAATTAGATAGGAGGATAAAGTTTCTATTTATGATGATTTGTAATTAATTGGCATCACATAAGGTGGACATACTAAATTGTGTCATGTTTATCTTGTGCATAATTGGTAATGATTTTTAAGAAGGTTAAGGACTTAATCATTAATGATTAGCCTAACTATCGATGGTTAGCCTGACCATTGGTGGTTGAGTGCCTAGAGAAAAATGGGTGAAGATAGGTTTAAAAAGGGGTTGATTAAATGGGTTTTCAAATTTTTAATTTAGTAAGTAAATTTAGTTAACTAGGTGGTCAACTAGCTTTAGGGTTGGGTAGTGGTCTAAGGCATTTTGACATCTAAAGATATCGTATGTATTTTTTGAGTATCTATATTTTGATCCTTTTTTTTATGTAGCTTTGAATTAACAAGATATAGAAAAAATGGATTGTTGGTCAAGGTTTGAATGAATCAAGTATGGGAGGAGGTATTCCCCCTCAAACTGAGAGTGGATGAAGTGAAAACAAAATTAGGTTAGATTTTGATAAGTAATATATGGTGAGTCATGAGGTGGGTGAAAAAAGGTTTGGGAATTTAAAATGCAAACACATGCAAAAAATATGACTAGGTGTGATAGTCAAGATTGTACAAAGATAAAAGTCACCAATGTTGGTAAAAATAAGGTTAGTTTTAGAGGGACATATGATAGGGATAACCAATCCACAACATTGGTCATAATTGATCGGGTTATTCTTATCAAGCCATCTAGATAGGGTTAGTGTTTTCTTAGGTATCCAAGGTAGGAAGTGCTCCCTTGAAAAACACAAATGGTCTAATCATGCATGAAGTGGTGTAAATTTCAAAAGTGCAACATGGAAAGGTTGGTCGGTATGATAAAAAAGACTAAACTAGGTCATTGTAAAAAGGCAAATAGTTTGGGTAAAAAATGGCCAACATCATGGTAGATGTGGTCAAATAGGTATTCAGAAAAAAGTAATCTCTAAAAGTGCAAGTGGTTGGTTAAAGGGTTTGGGAATTGGGTTGTTAAAAATTGATTAAAAAGAGTGTAAGTTGGTTAAATTTTTTAAGGTTTGGAAAGCTTGTAAAGTATTGTTTAAAGTTTTCAAAGTTTGTAAAATGTTAAATGTGAAAGTTTTAAAGGTCTTTATGGTTTGTAAAATTGTTAAAGTGTGTTAAAGGTTAAAGTTTGTTTAAAGTTTTGAAAGTGTTAAAGTTTATGAATGTTTGAAAGTGTGATGAAGGGTGAAGTGGTCAGAATAGTTATGTAAAGTTTGTAAGAGGTGTTGAAGAGGTTAAATGTTTGAAAAGGTGATTATAGTGGTGGTTTATAAAAAGGTCAAATGTAGGTTAGATAGGATGAGGGGTTGGTGGGTAGAGTTTAGCTAATATAAGTATTTAGGTATTTAAAATGATGTGTTAGGGTTGGTTTTGGATAGAGGTATAGGTTTGTTTGATTGATAGAGGTGATAGGGTAGATGTAATAGGTTTGATTGGAATAGGTTGAAAAAAGGTAGGTGTAAGTTGGTACTGAGCTCAATTATGGAAAACTAAGTGTGCATGTTACTGTGATTATTTTTAGGCACATAGCTAAATTTAGATGAGGGACTAAGTCTATAAGATCTTCATGGAGGTTCATGATGGGATGGTCGATAATGAGTGAAGACACATGGAGGAGGTTGGCCTAGGGGCCATGAGACACTACCAATACCTACCATGGGATGTAGCTATGATTATGGACCTCATCAAGAGATGGGACTTGGCTATGAACATGTTTTTTTGCTAACTAGGGAGATGAGTATCTTACTAGAGGATGTTTATAGGATTACATGGATACCTATTTGAGGGGGAGCTGATTTATCACATAGAGCATGAGGAGAGGGACTACCACATGGATCTGATATATGGAGTGGATCAAGTCCATGCCAAGTATCATGTAGTTGGTATTTTTTATGGGCCACTATACTAGAGGGATCTAAGGGATAGATGTTTGTTAATGATGATGATGATGATGATGATGATGGCTATGTCTTATTTCACACTACCAAACTCAAGTAGCAAATGATTTCCATATCTATTACTAGGGAGGACTATGTTTGGTTGGGCCCCAATATTATTGGTATAGATATATATGGAAATATAGGCCTTTTGAGCACATAGGTGATATGGGATCAATTTGGAATTTATTATCCATTACTGGGCATATTTGCATATTCAGGTAGCGAGACCTTTGGGTCTACCATGGGATGGCTATGCACTAATGGACTATAGAGTGGGTTTCTCGAGATGGAGAGGGGATTATGCATTGATAGGGGTTGGTGGTGGTGTGAGGGACATTGAGTGGTTCAAGGATGATTTGGAGGGATTGGTGGTGGGTGACATAGTGTGGAGGCCATATGTGGGCCTAGTAGAGTTATCACACTTTATCACTTCAGAGTTAGAGATGGATATATGAGAGGTGGGATGGTGAGACTTAGATGATCATATTAGATTGAGTTTGGAGGTAGTTTGGCCTCATGCAGGGGATTCCACTAGATTTACCAATATATAAGAGGGAGGATGTAGAGTTCTTTCTCACAAAGCTGTAGCCACAAGACATTATGTTAGACCATGAGGAGATATTAGTAAGAGCCACAATAGATGATGTAGGTGTTGTGGATGGTTATGCAGTATGGTACTAAGCCTAATATGTAGTAGTTGATTTTGGATGGGATGATGGTGGGAGATAATAGATGGATGTGGATCTAGTTGGGGCATGTGTATAGGGTGGTGGGTAGGATGGATAGGCTACGATAGCATTGGTAGTGTCATAAGCCTAAATCATAAGCTTACAAGGATAGGTGGCTGCTTTGTAAGGTTAGATTATCACCTTATAGGGTTAGGTGACCACCTTGATAGGTGAGTGAGATTAAGTGAGGATATTTATTAGTTTAGTGACCTAGGAGAGAGATACCTTGAGATAGAGGGTAGGAATAGATACAAAACCATCAAAAGGACCACTTGATATGATTCTAATGAAAAAATAATTAGCTATGGTTGAGGAGTTGAGATATTACAAGGTGACAGTGCTAGCATAATTGCTATTAGAGCTCTAATATGGAGAGTACAATGCCAGTTTAATAGGTGGTCCATCTATAGTTACTCTAGGATAGTGGGACTCTATAGTGGGTCATGTAAGGAGATCACGGGGACCACCATCAAATGGTAGTACAAGTGCAGGTGAAAGTGGGGCCAATGGTAGTGGTGCCCTAGGGGCTTGATGTACAAGATTATATGATGTATATGTTTTTGATTTTTATATTAGCCTACATGTCGATGACATGAGACGTATATGAGAGAGATAGATTTCTACATTATGACATGTATTTCTTGTTGAGGATTGTATACTCATTGACATGTATTACTTTAATTATGATGTATATGATGATGATGTTTTATGATGATTATGGATGTTTATTGATGTTTATGGTTTTTATGGTTGATATTTATGGATGATGCTTATGAAATTTATGGTTCATTAGTTTAGGTATGTGGTAATGTCTATGGATGATATGCATTGTTCATTGATGGATGTGATGTTGATGATCATGGGTGATTTGATTATGTTAGATGATGATGTGATGAGGGAATTAAAACATGATTGTGATGAGTGTTTGATCTTATGATGAATATTTTAATGTGTATATGTTGGATGATGTTTGTGTTTATACATAGTGGATGCTATGTTTGTGCTATATATGATCATAGACATGTGATTTATGGTTTTGATTATGGTTTGTTTGATGATGTTTGTTTATATGATGATGTGGCTCATAAAGAGGATTTTTATATGATGATGTGGTTCATAGATAGGAGTATGGATATGTGATAGATGATTTAGTCATGGTTATTTAAGATGTGATGTGTTGATGTGTTGAATTATTGTTATGTTTATGGAAAGTAGTGATATGACATGGTTGATGATGTTTATTGATATGATGTGGTTTATGCTATGATAAATGATTATTTCTCTGATGATAATGAGGTTGCAATGTGATTATTGATTATTTATGGTTTTGATGTTTTGTTCATGGATAGGATATGGTTTATGGACATGGTTCATACTGTTATGATGTATATGGATTATTACATTGATGAGAATGATGTTTGGAATGTTTTGATATGATATGTGATATGGGGATATAATGAAAGCACATAAAGTAGGTTTAGAGAACACAATAAATGCAAAAAAGAGAGAAGAATCATGAGATGTATGTCCACATGAACTAATGAATACATGGTAAGAAAAAGGCATGATGTGTTCATTAGTAAGGGCCTAATAAAATGAAATTTGGATTGAATCACTAAAAACAATCATTTTGAATGCTTTGCATGAGCATGCTTTGATTGAAAAAGAAGGTATCTTGATCACTTTGTGTCAAGTAATCTCATAGTCCCTTGATTTTAGAGAGGGTATGAAGGGAAAGTAGGTGATAGGTAGATGGTTGAATGGGGAATGATGATATGTTAACTTGATGTGGGTTAGCTTGCCCCTTCTATAGGTGACCAAAGAATCATAATAGACAAGTCTATGTCTTAATATAAGGTGTAGACTAATTAGTGTAGGAAGTATACAAATGCCACATATAAGAGCCAATTATGGATTTCTTGGGATAGCTTGTGCTGATGTTTCCATAGGGTTTATTGTTAATTTTGTTGTATTGATAGGTTTGGTGAAGCTGATCAATACAAGAAGCTCCAAATGATTTTTTTTGAAAAAATTGACTTAGCCATCTTCCAAGGGAGTGGTGTAAATTTAGATTTGTTTACTTTTTAGTTTTCCTTCAAGGAAACAATCTATCTTTAAGTAATTTAGTTGTTGGGTAGTTATCCTTCAAGGGATTAGTTTGCAATGCTAGAGATATGGACCCAAGTGATATTTTGTATCCCAATTTGATTTTGAATGCTAGGTTTAGACATGGACAAGTCTATTTAGGCTTAAAGGCCTATCTTTATGGAGGCAATAATTTTAACACAAAGATTAATGAGGTTTGAAAGACAACTAATTATGGGATTCCATTTGATAAGAGATGAAAAGTATCCATGAGAACCATTGCATGGGTAGAGATATGGTATCCATGCTTAGTATTAGGCTATAACTATGATGGATAATCATATGGTCTTATGCTATAATCAATTATCCCCAAAAAGGATAGGGTGAATGTGTAAGGAAAGTGAAAACATTATAAACCAAAGGACAAGCTTAAGTTAGACACAAAGGTGAATGTGATCCTACTTTAATAAAATAAAGGATGTAGATGTGAAGTGTTGAGAGGCTTAGGTTCTAGTTTTCCTTTGAGATATGACAAATGATAAGCTCTTGATCCATATTTATGGGTTATGATGTAAGGTCCAAGCCAATTGAAAGAAAACTTGCCTCATTTTCTTTTTTCCATATTAGTTACATGTTAGTTTTCCTTAAGTATGAAGTCTTTGATATTGAATTCTCAATATTTCAAGTGTTTGTTATAAGCATGCTTGATTTGTTCTTGATAGACATGAAGATGGTTAAGTGTTGTGAGGTGATGTTCATCAAGGAGTTCAAGTCATGCAAGACATTCTTGAAAATAATCAATTTTAGAGAGGAACTCATGCAAAGTTATGCAAAAAGAGGGGATCTAGACTTTAAGAGGAAAGAATACCTCTACTCCAAAGACTAGAGAGAAGGGGGTAGCATCTATAGAGGATCAAATGCTAGTGCGATAGGCTCATAAAGCAAAAGGGATGTGTAGGTATCAATCCTAACTTGAATAGCTTATTACTTTAGTTAGCATTTTATTGGGGGTCTTGTTAGAGGCTTCCACCTATCCATTTTCTTATAGATGATAGGGCAAGGAAAAACTCAACTTAATGTTGAATGCATCACATAGACCCTAGACTTGCTTATTATTAACTAATTTATTATTGTTGGTGATAGTTTTATGAGGAACACTAAAGTGATAGATGATATGATGGTTGATAAAGTCAATAATATTTTTTACTTTGGTTGAGACTAGAGGAATATCCTCTACCCAATTGGTGAAATACTTGATTGTAGTGATGATAAAATTGTGTCATTATGAATAATTGGGATTAACTTCCCCAATAAGGTTTAGGCCCTATTATGAAAAGGGCCAAAAATTGATAGAGATGTGAAGGCTATGGATAGGTGCATGATGTAAATTAGCATGTTATTAGCACTTAACACACTTTCTCACATAATCATAGTAATCTTGGTTAAGGGCAGGCTAGTAATAACCAAGACAAATGATGCACTTAGCTATAGTAAGGCCACTAAAGTGGTCCCCATAGATACCATCATGTGTTTCCTTGATAACGTGAGAATCTTCATGACTACATAGACAATGGAGAAGGAGGTCATCGAAACCATGTTTATAAATGATTTCCCCTAGTATGATGTAATGAGAGGTACTCTGAACAAAGGCTCTTCATACATTCCTTAAAAGGTTGGGAGGAAAAATGTTGAGGTTAAGGTAGTTAAAAGTTTGGTCATACCAAATGTTAGAAAGAGATGCTTCCACACTACAAATGGTGGGAAGGTCAGAACTAATATATGAGGGTACGGTAAAATGATGGATGGTGACAAATACTTTGGATTTGGTAGGTTGAGATGGGATTTGGGAAGTAAGGGAATCCATTGTATTTACAAATTTTTTGGTACATCAAAGAACTAACTGGATAAGGTAAGGCTTAAATAACTCTAAGAGTACATCAACTAAGAGTTTATACTTTTATAAGACATCATTTTTACATTGATAAGATTCATTAACCTAGTTGACCACAAGTTATGAGTCACCAAAGACACTATGACTAGGGATTCATACTCAAACATGTTGTTGGTACACTCAAAGTCAATTTTAAAGGAAAGGGGAAGAGTTTCACCATTAAGGGGAATGAGAATAACTCTATCACCCCTACCACATTAACACTTTGAGCCATCAAAAAACATGGTCATTTAGTAGGTGGGTTCCTCTTGGGAAAGATTTACAATGGACTCATTTGGAAAAACAAGAGGGAACGATTGATCGTCTGGTAGAGGAACTTTGGCCAATTGGTCAATGATGAATTACCCTTTAATGGAATTTTAATAAAGGAACTCAAGATCAAACTCAGCTAGGAGCATGAGCCACTTAGCCATATGCTAATTTTGGAATGGTTTAAAATGCATATACTTGAGTGGGTCAATGTTAGTGATGACATAGGTTTTATGATTAAGAAGGTAGTGATGGAGTTTGGAGGCCATAAAGATGAGTGCAAGACTAAGTTTCTCAAGATGGGTATATCAAGTCTTATACTCTATAAGTGTATAGATAATGTAGTATATGGATTGATCTTTATTTTATTCATCATGATGAGCGATCAATACCCCTAAGGAATGGTTAATGGTGAATATGTAAAGGTAGAAGAGTTGATATTCCCTAGGAGAGATGAGGATAGGTGAAGAGAGAATATATTATTTGAGTGAATAAAAATCTTGTTGATAGTCATTGGTCCACTTAAAAGATGTGTATTTCTTGAGGAGATGATGAAAGGGTTGACATCTATCTGATAACTAAGAGATTAAGTGACAGATGGATTAAAGTTTACCCTATAGGCTACAAAGTTGCTTAAGGTTAGTAGGAAGAGGAATTTCCAAGATTATTTTGAATTTTGTAGGGTCTACTTCAATTCCTCAAAGAGAGATGATAAATCCAAGAATATTTTTAGATAAAACCCCAAAAATGAATTTCCTGGGGTTGAGATTGACATGAAAATGGATTAGTCAATCGAAGATGATTACGAGAATAACTAGGTGATCCTTGCGGTGTTTGGATTTCCCAAGGATATCATCCACATAGTCCTCTATAATTTTATGGGTGAGATCATGAAAAATATAGATCATGACACACTGATAGGTTGCTCCAACATTCTTCAAACCAAAAGGCATGACCCTATAATAAAAGGTTCCCCATGGGGTGATAGAGGATGTTTTATGTTGATCTTTGGGGGTAATCAAGATCTACTTATATCTCAAGAAACTATCCATGAGAGATAACATATCATGGCCAAATTTAAGATCAATAAGTTGGTTGATGTTTGATAAAGGAAAGTCATCCTTTGGGCAAGTGAGGTTGAGGTCACAAAATTTGGTGCAGAGGTGAAGTCCCCCTATGGGTTTGGTGATGGGAACGATGTTAAAAACCCATTGTGTATAGTCGATGGGATGAATGAAATTGACAAATGTAAGATCAATAAGTTGGTTGATGTTCGCTAAAGGAAAGTCATACTTTGGGAAAGTGAGGTTGAGGTCACAAAATTTGATGCAGAGGTGAAGTCCCCATATGGGTTTGGTAATGGGAATGATGTTAGAAACCCATTGTGGATAGTCAATGGGATGAATGAAATTGACAAATAAGAGATGCTAAAGTTCTTATTTGACAAGAAGGGTTATGTGAGGATGTATCCTAAAAATCTTTTTCCAAACTAGTGTAACTTTAGGATGGGTGACAATGCTATGGAGGGTAATAGAAGGGTCAATTCTAGGCATATCCTTATAATACTAAACAAACACTATGCTATGATCACAAAAGAAAGAAGGGTAATCTTGTTGCTCCCTAAATTTAAATATTGGACAATTTTGATGATATGGGGGTTGTCTTGATTACCCAACTTGACATCGATAGTGGATTCATTTAGCATGGTTTGGTTCTTAGGAGGGAGAGATTTATGAATAGAAGAATCCCCTGCATTGAGGTAGGTGAGAATGGAATCATCATCTTGATGTTAGATGGTGTTGATGGTAGGAGAATCATTTTCTACCATTTTAGGATGGATGAGAGGAAGGAATTTAGTTTAGCCACCTTTTTGGTAGGTAAGAGGGCCTAAACTAACAATATTGACTAAAAAAAAGTTAAGAGGAATGATGTCAAAATATTCAGACTTTGAAGGAGGTTAGGTTCATAAGGAGGGGATGTCTTTATAAATAGTGGAAATGGGTTTGGGTATATTAGTGGGTTCTTCAAATGGTACAAACCCAATGCCAAATAGCTCATGATGTTTTTAAGTTTTGATTATGGGTAACTCATGAGGTCCTTGTTCATAAAAGCCAAGGCCAACCCCTTTCCAAGCACACCTGTAAAGGTAAGCTTTGGCAAAGGTTGGTTTTTTGAGATAAGATAAGTTAAAGGTGAATGGTTGTATGGACAAGGTAGTGGTGGAAATGAGAAGTGGCTGATCAAGTCCCCCATAAATAAAGTTCATTTGATGGTTGGGGAGCCTAAAGGGGATGACAGTTCTAATGTTAGGATCATAGGAAGGATCATGTTTGAGGTTCCCATACTCTTATGGGGTAAGGAAAACATCCAAGGCTAAAAGGTGATATTCCCTAAGGGAGAGATGTTAGAACATGGGTTCCAAAGGGTCCTCTATGAGAATTTGGGAAGAAGGGATAGATGAGCTAGTTGAAGCTTAATCACTATTATGGGTGGGAGTGCTATGGGTTTTGGTTGGTGGTGAGGTAGTGTTGTTAGTAGTTGATCGTGAGGTGGATGAGGGAGGAAGTAAAACATCATTAGAACAATATGTCATATTGAAAGAGGCAAAAGGATTGGGGCCAGCCTTAATGCCAACAACTTGACCTTCATACTCAAATTTGACACATCAATATAAGGTAGAAGGGACATAATTCATGGCCCAGATCCAAGGGCATCTGAGTAACACATTATATTAGAAATCACATTCTATAATATAAAATAGTTTGTGAATATTATGAGGTCCCAAGAGAATATGGAGGAGAACTATCCCCAAGGTAGTGGTCAATGTATCATTGAAGGAGTGAATGATCATTGCACTTTTTGACATGATGTTCTTAGGTAACTAAAGTTGGTCATAAGTATGAGAGGAGATAATGTTGATGCTAGCTCTTCTATCAATCATTACCCTTTTGATGTAGGTTTGATTGATGTACATAGTGATAAAGAGGGGAGGATTAGGATCCTTAATATGAACATGAGGTAATTTAGAATCCTAAAAGGTAATGAAGGAAAAAATTTGGAAGGCTCCAACAAAGGGTGCAAGAAGTTAAGGGTCATCTAGTCAAACCTCTATAGATTATAGAGCCTCTATTAATTCCTAGTGATGGTGGGGCAAGGTGTTGATCAGTTTAAAAAGGCTCATAGTCACTAGTGTTTGGTGAAGTTGTTTCAAGGCTATTCATTGGATGGATGTATAAGGGTTAGAGGGAGAGGCTCCTAAAATAGATACCTTAGGTTTTGGTGGTTGTGAAGGTGAGGGTAAAGATGTTTGGGTTTATTTGGAGGGTTCAAGGGTTGAAGGGTATGTCTATAGAATAGCCACTTTGGATTTTCCCTTATCCTTCTCTTGGGCCCAATATCAAGTAACCATATAAATAGTGTGGATGAAGGGATTCACTAGGTTGGATGGTTATTTTGGTTCCTCCTCCTCACTCTTGGGTGAGAGCGAGGGAGTAGATAAATGTTGGATAGGTGGGTTGGGTAGCAGGATTGCTAATGGGGGTAAAAGAGGTTCATATAATAAAAAGTCATCCTCATCATATAGGCTATGAATAAGTGCTTGGAGAACTTTGAATTTATTTATGTCATGTCCAGGTGCCCTATGGTATGAATAGATCAAGTTATCATTGAACTAGGAGGGTATGGTATTATAAGGGTAGAATGGTTTGATAGGTGGTAAGATAAAGGAATAAGTTTGAAATAACCTTTGTATAATGGTTGAATAATATTCAATCAAAGGTGATGGAGGTGATGGTTTTATAGTTTTAGGGGTGGGAGCCTTCTTACAAGTAGGCTCCACCCTAGAAGTCATAGGTGGTGGAATGGTTTTAGTTGGTGATTGGGATTGCTTAGTAATGGTTGGTTTTAGGGTAAATGACTTGAAATTAGAAGATTTAGATGATGAGGGATAGGATTTAGGTGGGAAAGTAGAAGTAGATAGGTTAGTTAAGAATGATGGAGAACTAAATGGTGTGATGGGTGTATACGTAGGTAGAGAAAAGGGGGATGGTTTACTAGAGGAAGAATAAGTAGTTGGGATGGCAGAAGGATTGGGTCCTAAGATAGAAGGTAAGTGGGAAGGAGGTGGTATGGGTGTAGTTTAAGGTAAAGGTTTGGGTAACTCTACCTTCTTAACTAGTTTGTTTGGGGGTTTCTTTGGTGAACTAGATGGGGTTAAGTCCAACTTCAAAGAGGGGTGAGTTTGGACAGGTGTGAGAAGAATGCCTAGATTAGTGATAGGTTTGGTAAGAGAGGCATAATGTGATTTGGAAATATTAAATGGAGGTAGTTGGGATGGTTCACCTATGGTTTTAGAGGAAGAGGTGTTTGATGAAGAGGTAATAATGGGTTTAAGGGTGGATTCAAGTGAGGTTGAGGATTTAGATTCATTTTGGTAAGGCAACCCAAGATGATGCCAAAAGGTGGCTCTCTATAGGTTGGGTTGAGAAGTGAACTCTAAAATTTAGGCTAGTCTAGAAAAGGGATTGTAGATGGGTTTAATTCCTTGGTCATTAGTTTCAAAAATTAAGCCCCTAGGTGGAGGAGAGGGAATGGATCCTTCATATTTATTTTTCATGGAAGGTTCCATAATTGGTGCCTGGGTGGATGAGGCAATATTTTCTTATGGGATGATTTCCAAAGAGAGAATGGATGGTTCTATGATAAGGGAGGTAGGTGTGGTGTCCTCCAATGAAGGTATGGACATGGTTGTTTCCTTTGTTTGGGTGTCCAAAATAATCAAGGGTCATTCTTCCCATTCAATGGGTGGAGTGGAAGAAGAATAAATGGTTAAATCAAAAGTTGTCTCTTGTGGTGTTTCCACTAAAGGAGAAGTGGATAAAGTTAAGGTCTCATCAAGTAAAGTGAGAGGGGTGGTTAATTCCTCTATTTAGGTATGCAAAGGAATAGGAGGTGAGTCCACTACCATGAGTGAAATAGAGGAAGAGGTGGATGAGGTAATGGTCTCCTCAATAATGGGTTCACTAATAACAACATTGATAGTATGTGCTTCATGAGAGTGAGATGATTCTAGTTTATTGTCATGGTGATGGGTATAAGGAACATGATTTGAAAATGGTTTGTGGAAGATGCCAAGGGAATGATTAAGAGGTGCATTGGGATTATCAAATGCAAGTTCTCCACTATCATTTAAGCTTTGGACAATTTTTTTGAAGGTATTTCACCTACTAACATCATGCCCAATAACTTGATGAAAGGCATAATGGTCATTCTTGTTGTACCAGCTAGATATAGGGTAAGAAGCATCAAATTGTTGGGGTGGTTTGATAGGTGGAAGTTGGATGATGTTGGGTTTGATAATTTTTTTCAAAATTGATGAATAATATTCCCCTATAAGAGTGTATTGTTTTGGAGGAGCTCAATTTTAGTTTTGATTTTGTTGGTAGGAAAGGTTGGAAGAATTGGTTTCATATGGTCGGTTGACAGTTGGTGGTGGAGAAATTTTTAGGACCACTAAGTTTGTAGATGATTTTGTTTTGGTATCAAGATGGTTTGGTTGGTTAGTGGTTTTGGTATATGAAATGTCATTAAATTGAAAGCTAGAATTATTTTTATGTAGTTTTAATTTTCCTTCATCAATGGATTAGTTTTCAAGTTTATGTGCCATGGTGAATGCCTCATCAAAAGTCCTAAGAGTTTGAACTTGAAGAGTGGGGGAGATATTTTTGGCATAAACCTGAGAGAAGAGTTCAATTAGTTTAAGTTGGGTAAGGACAAAGAACGTTTGTTGATTATACCTCTCAATCTAGCTATGAAATCGACAATTGATTCATCATCAAATTGGCTAATAGAATAGAGGTCAATAATAAAAGCCTTTTTAGATATATTTATTGAGAAATGCTATAAAAATACTTGAGCTAGTTGGGATAAGGAAAAGATGGAGTGCTTGGTGAGATCACTATACCAATCAAGGGTTGGTCCTAATAAAGACATGGGGAAGGTACAAAGGAGGAGAGCATCATCATATATAATAAAGTAGCAAGAATGATAAATATTCTCAAATGTTATTAGGGGTCCTCCTTGCCTTGAAATTTGGAAAACATGGGTAGTTACGATTAAGGAGGATAAGAACGGATAGGAATGGATGGATGGATGGGTTCATTATAGATTTTATCATAGGATAAAATGTTATGAGACCCAAAGATAAATGACTCTAGGTTGGTCATTTTGTCCACTAAAATCTTGACCAAATCTATTTGAGGTTGGGAAGCTACATAATTAGGTGGTAAATTTTGTTGAGGTTAGGTGGAAACAATGTATAGATAAGTGGTAGAAGGCACTAAAGAAGCCACATATTGGTACGTGGTCATATGAGGTTGGGATGGTGCCACATAAGGGTTGATTGGCACAAATAGTTAGGTGGAAGGTGCTATGATCCTTATGGGTTAGAGACATATTGGTAGGATGTCATGGGTACTTGTTTGGGGGTTGATATGGGGTTTAGAGGTATGTTTGGTTTGGTGGATGGTGGTATGGATGTAAATTGGGTTAGAGGTATGAAAGTGATAGTTAGTTGTTGGTGGGTGGTAACTCTAGTGCTAATAGGTGAAAGTGTTTGAGGTATGGAAAGTACCAAACTCTGAAGTGGGGTAGAAATTGGTGGGTTAGTTAAACTAAGGGGAATGGTAGAAATAGGGGTAAAATATACCCCCATGGTAGAAGGAGTATAGGTGATAAGAGGTAAAGTTGTTCCAATATTAGAGGTATTTATTGGGGTAGTAGGTGTTTGGTTATTGGTTAGGATGTTGGATGGAGTATTGAGAGTGGTAGTTGGTTGGATATTAGAAGAAGAAGAGGCTTGGGTTAGCATGGGTTGGGTTGGGGTGGTATCCACCAAAATATTGAGATTCATACCAAAAGGTGGATCCATAGAAGGAACCAAAACAAGAGAGGTACATATAGATAAAGTGTTAAGGTAATGTTGAAGAGCTACGATGTTGTTATCGAGGAAGGTAGAAAAATATTCATCACCCTCAACAATAATTTGAGGCCTAGTAGGAGGGGGAATAAATGAGGGGAACCTTCAACATTAGAACTATACTCTATGGAGGAAGAAGAAGAAGGTGGTTGTTAGTTGGTTTGATTCCTTATCTATTATCTAGTAAAGACCATGAGAGGAATAGAAAAGAAGTAACAAAACTCACAACTCAAACACAAAGAAAGCAAAAGGAAAAAATCTCAAGGAAATCAAACATACACTAAAGTGCATTTAATAACTTAGGATTATTTTTAAATTTCTTTTGGCTTATGACTTAAAAAGTGTGAAGAAGAAATTTGGTTTTTAGATCAGGTACTAAAGAAGACATCTAAGGTTAGTTTCAAGTTGTGTTTAGGTGCTCAAGAGAGAAAATATGTATTGATCTTTAGTATGTGGCTTGATATTGGGGCCTACCCCCTCAATTCACATACCACATCAATAAGGGTCTCAGGTGCTTAGCCAAAATATATTAAATTTTAGAGTTTATACTCAACTAGCGAGCTGAGTTGGTTATCCCCTTGGTAATGAACTCCAAGTAGGATTGCCAGGAAAGGGTAAGGTTTACCACTAGGTGATGAAATCCTAGTCAGGCCTTGTCTCAAGTTGGTTTTGATGTGTTAATTTATTAGGTCATTTGGCAAAAGTGTGTGATAACAAGAGTGAAATATATGATTAATTACTTTGCTTTTAAGTTACTAGATGAACTAAAACAAGCAAGCAATCAATGTATGCAAAAGGTTTATTTTAAGCCCAAAAATAAATGTTAGATTTCATTAGATGAACATAGAATAAATGAAGAAAAGGGGATGTTGGGTCCCATTGGGCATGCCAAAATGTTTCTCTTAATTTCTGCTCATTTCTTAATTTAGAAGAAAGTAAGAAACTAGTAAAAGGAGGGTGTAAAGGAATACCTGATAAATGTGCACACATGATCTAGATGATGATGGGAACTCCTCTTTGGCTTGGAAGGAATAACCTATAGATAATAAATAAATTATAAAAGGGGTTATTAGAAAAATATTTGAGCGAAATGCCTAGCATGAACTAGAGCCAAGAAGTGTATGCTTGTTAGGAGGTTGCCAATCCATTGTTGATAACAATTAAGTTGATATATATGAAAATAAAGAATAATTACATTAAATAACATGAAACTAAATGCATGAAAGAAGAAGAAAATAAAATTCTTATTCAAATAAAATGACTAAATATAGGAAAAATGGGTCAATACTCATGCTAAGATAGTTGGGGTTAGGTCTAAAAAATCAAGGAAGGCTCTATGAATAGGCAAGAACACAAAAAGTAAGGTTTGGCTCGGGTTAAGGGGATAAAAATAACTTACTATTATTTTATACCACATTGAATATCATTGGTTGGGTGAAATATCGATAATTGTCCTGATGGTCTGTGGTTGGGTAACCATCAACAATTAAGGTGACCATTAGTGGTTGGGCTAATCATTAATGGTTGCCTGTGTGTTTTTAGAAATGATTAAAAAAGGAATTGTAGATTGGATAAATGGTTAGGTAGGGATTTTAATATGGGTCTGGTTAGAGATGCGAAGCTAGGAGATAAGTTTGATTAGGTCAGGAGGGTTAGAAATGAAATAAAATAAAGAAAAAAGTACAAAGTTACCTATAACTTGCTAGATTGATGATGGTGGAAGGCTAGAGTAATTTGGCCAGGGTGATAGTACTTTGGCCTCAAGAGAAATTCAAACAAAGCTTTAGATCTTTATTACTAAAGGAAGGCTAGATACCTATGTGCAAGAAGATTTGATATCTTGGACGTGGATCCTTATTCACCTTCTACTCTTTTCCTTTTATAGGATGAAGTTGTTAATTAGATAAGAGGAAGTTACTAATTAGATAGGAGGAAGTTGATAATTAGATAGAAGTATAAAGTTATTATTTATGATGATTTTTAACTGGTTGGTATCACATAAGGTAGTCATACTAAATTGTGTCATGCTTACCTCATACACATCTGGTAATGCTTTTTAGGAAGGTTGAGGACCTGATCATCAATGGCCAACCTAACTATTGATGGTTAGCCTAACAGTTAGTAGTCAATTTCCTAGATAAAAATGAGTGAAGATAGGTTTAAAAAGGGGTTGATTAAAGGGGTATTCAAATGTTTAATTTAGTATGTGACTTTATTTAACTAGGTGGTCAACTAGCTTTAGGGTCGGGTAGGGGTCCAAGGCATTTCAACATATAAAGTTGTTGTGTGCAGTTTTTGAGTGTCTACACCCACCCCACCCATATATAGAAATAGATAGGGATATCTAAAGATAAAATATGAACCCATACCATATATATAGAGGGGTATGATCTATTATTTGAGATTAGTTTTCTAATTTATCTATTAAATACGTGTCTCCCAAATAGATATATAGGGGGTGGGAGGGTAAAAAACTAGACCCCCATCCCCATCCCAATCTATATAGAGAGGGAGAGGGAGATGGGGGACAAAAAAACTCTATATATTGGGGGCCTCCTCTAGTTATTATATTTATTTGGGGTTGTTTTGGTACCTTTTTATATATAGGATCTACACGTTTAACCCCATAAGGGGGTTGAGTTTTGACTATAGACTATATAGAATAGATAGTGGTACTCACCCTAATACATCAGGGGAGAGGCAACTATGGGAAATATATAGTGTAGTGGACCCTAACTCTCTATTTATATGTAAGTTACCTCACCCACCCCAACCCATATCTCATTCCCATCTATATATATGTGAAGTTAGTCCCCTACGTATATGATTCTCTACCATTGGCCTATTATGTATAGGGATGGGGAGTTGGGCCTAAAGGTTGTAATGGAATAGATAATATAGACATTTATTATCTAGATCAAACCTATATATATATATATATATATATATGGGACATGTAGGGGTGAGGTCCCATCTATATTCTCATTATTTATGGAATACTTAGATGGGATGTGAATAAATAGATGCCATCTATCTCTTATCTACATGATATGACTGATGGATGATGACTAAAATCGCCAAATATATAACTAGAGATAGATAGATAGATAGATAGATAGATAGATAGGATTTTTTTTCCTATCCATGATCTTATATCTAATGTTCCCTATGTTTATCAGGCCCCCCAATATAGAGCCCATTAAAATTTATATGGTGGCATCCCCTATATATATTGTCTTATCTTATCTATTTGGTTATGAATCAAGGTTATAACATCTTATAGAAAGAGAAAAAAAGTTCCTTGAGGAGCATAGAGATAGGGCCTATAGAGGGAAATCCTATATATATATAATGAGCCTTTAAGGAGTTGGGTTGAGCTCCCTAAATATATATATATATATATATATATATATATATATATATATATATATATATATATAGGCCTTAATAGATAGGTCGAAGGGGACTAACCCCACCTAGTCCCCTAGTCACCTAGTTTATATATTGAATCATCATCTTATACATACCATAATATCATCCCCCTCTCCCCATAGAGAGAATGGGTATTGATCCCTATTAATCCAATTGGACATAACCACAAGGCCCATTCCTCTATTATCTACCATATCCCCCCCATCGTATATATTCACTATGGTAGATAAAGATCGAGGGGGAGTATGGTCTATACTAGATTTTATATAAAGCAGGGAGGGGCACCCCATATATAGATTTAGATTGAGTCTAGATAGGGCCTATGTGAAAACTAACAAGGATAGACCAAACAATATGCCTAGAGTTGAATGGAGTAGAGTCATGAATCACCCATGGTATAATTCCCATATAAATATAGAAAACTCTAGACTATGGATAGATATATAGTGTATATAGAATAGAATAGAATAAAATACAATAATGGGATGAGGAGATTGATTATTGGAAGATAGATGAGATGGGTAAATAGATGGAAGATAGATGACAATGACAGATATATGGGGCCATGCCATCACTATATAGGGTCACTAAAAAACCTATATATATATATATATATATATATTGGTTACATATAGGTTTTTTAGTGACCCTATATAGTGATGGAATGGCCTCATATATTTACCATTGCCATCTATCTACCCATCTCATCTATCTACCAATAATCAATCTCCTCATCCCATCATTCTATTTTATTATATTATATTCTATTTTATTCTATTCTATTCTATATACACTATATATCTATCCACAGTCTAGAGTTTGATGGGTAAATAGATGGCAGATAGATGACAATGACAGATATATGGGGCCATGCCATTACTATATAGGGTCACTAAAAAACCTATATGATATATATATATATATATATATATATATATATATATATTGGTTGCATATAGGTTTTTTAGTGACCCTATATAGTGATGGAATGGCCCCATATATCTACCATTGCCATCTATCTACCCATCTCATCCATCTACCAATAATCAATCTCCTCATCCCATCATTCTATTTTATTATATTATATTATATTCTATTATATTTTATTTTATTCTATTCTATTCTATATACACTATATCTCTATCCACAGTCTAGAGTTTTTTAAAACTCTAGACTGTGGATAGATATATAGTGTATATAGAATAGAATAAAAATAGAATAATGGGATAAGGAGATTGATTATTGGCAGATAGATGAGATGGGTAGATAGATGTCGGATAAATGGCAATGGTAGATATATGGGGCCATGACATCACTATATAGGGTTACTAAAAAACCTATATGCAACATATATATATATATATATATATATATATACATACATACATACATACATACATACATATATATATATATACATATATATATACATACATATATGTGTATATATATATGTATGTATATATATATATGTATATATATATATCTATATATCTATATATGTATATATATATATACATATATATACATACATATATATATATACACATATATGTATGTATATATATATATGTATATATATATATATATGTATGTATGTATGTATGTATGTATGTATGTATATATATATTAAAATGTGTCGTTTGATAGAAATTGAATTGAATCCTAGTTTAGGCATGAAAGTGGCCAAAACTAAGTGTCTAAAGTTATAGCCACCCCTAGAGAATAGATAGGGATTGACATAAAAAACTATATATATATATATATATATGTATGTATGTATGTATGTATAAGTTACATATAGGTTTTTTAGTAACCCTATATAGTGATGGCATGGCCCCATATATCTACCATTTCCATCTATCTAACATCTATCTACCCATCTCATCTATCTGCCAATAATCAATCTCCTTATCCCATTATTCTATTTTTATTATATTTTATTCTATTCTATATACCCTATAAATCTATCCACAGTCTAGAGTTTTATAAAACTCTAGACTGTGGATAGAGATATAGTGTATATATCATAGAATAGAATAGAATAAAATATAATAGAATAGAATAGGAGATTGATTATTGGCAGATATATGAGATGGGTAGATATATGGGGCCATGCCATCACTATATAGGGTTACTAAAAAACCTATATGCAACCTATATATATATATATATATAACTATTATATAGTTTTTAATGTCAATCCCTATCTATTCTCTGGGGGTGGCTATAACTTTAGACACTTAGTTTTGGCCACTTTCATGCCTAAACTAGGATTCAATTCAATTTCTATCAAACGACACATTTTAAGCCTAGAAATCACTTGAATTACCCAAATTTGTCTATGTAAGGGATTTAATTGCCATAGAACATGATGAGGTTAGCTTATTTGGTGTATTACCTTGTATGCATCACTAACCTAATTTAGTTCTAACCCTAGTCAAATTATGACCTAGTAGTTTGACACTTTTGGTTTATTAAACTATTAATTCATAACATTTAAAATAATCATCAAAATCCAAAAACACTAAGCAAGACTAATAATATTATAAATCCTAATTAACTTTCCCAAACAAAAATTCCAAATCAAATTAGTGAATTTCATTTACTAAAAAGGGAATGTTTAGCCAAATATGAAGACAAAGGTCAAATAAGTTAATAAAGTGATTTATTATCTCTTAAATATTCAAAAATATGAATCACACCTCATAAATATCTAAAATTGAGGTGTCAATAATTCATGAGTGCTTTAACCTCACCCAAAGTTAGACTGACTCAACCTAGATTAATTTAGACTCAACCCAAATTAGAATTCAGCCTAACCTCTCTAGGTTTAGAATTAGTTCTTTGATCTATAAATACAAGTTCCCACACCATTTTTTTAAAACATTTTGTGTGTAAGGTTATTCTATTGGAATAAATTCTTGAAGCCTTTGAGAGTAGTGTTATAATACTTAATTTATGCCAAGGTTCACACCAAGCCACAAGTGACTATTTGAGAGATGATATCACCATGAAAGAGCATTTATAAAAGACCATAATTTTCATATGTCAAGAATTAACACCCTTATGTCAACAAGTGAGCATAAAATTTGATAAATAAGGTAATAAATTTGTATTATCTTCATCTCTATTTTATGATCTTGCTTATTGTGTTATGCTCCTCGTAATTCTTAAGTAAGAGTGTTTAGTCTTAGTGAATTGTTATGCTTGATGTTTTATAATTTAGACTAACAAGGGAATAATATACATATTATTTAATATTTTAAATCTTAAGGTACATAATTCCACACCTGATGGGACCAATCATCCCATATGGCCAAGGAGATTGATATGCTAGCTTTAGTTTTTCTAATTGATGCATTTAAATCTTCAAGTTTAGAGTTTTAGCTTTGAATTTTACTTATTTTTTTAATAAGGTTATAGGGATAGAAGATGATTATGGAAAATCATCACCAATTATATGTATTGATGATGATCTCTATGTCAAAAATAAATCAAGGTAGGAACATAGAAAAATTTTATTTTTCTTGATATGTTTGCTGTCATTTTTGTGTTTAACAACCTGTTTATTGCCTTTATTATCTTTTCCTTGCAAAATTATGAGAATTATAAGATTAAAAATTGTTTATCAACCATTTTTAATTTAAAACACATTTATTTTTGTGTGATTATAGGATATGTCGATGATCTGACTAAATTGACATCAATTTTATGAATCAACATTGATCTGTGTAATCGGTGATGATTTTTTTTGAGATAAAAATAGAAACCTAAGAAATCAAATTAAATTGTTGTTTATTCACTTGATTTAGGGCTTATAATAAATAAAAAAACCTAAAATTTTTTAGGACCTAAGGTGGAGAGGGGAAATCTTAAGCATTTTTAAAATCTCACTTACCTTTTATTTGGTGCTTACAACCCACTTGGTTGTATTTGTCTTTTAGTTTCTTTCAAAAAATTTAAAAGCAAAAACAAGGCCAAGGGGATAAAATTTAAATAAAATTTTTATTTATTTATATTAAAATGGATACACATTTTAATTATAGATCTTAATATTTTTTTCACTTTATGTTTGTTTTTCATTACTAGCTAAATTTCAAAATTCATTAGACTAGTTTCTTTATTTGAGGTAAATTAGAAACTATTATGTGTATGATCTTCCCCCATCAAATTTAGGGAAATTAGGTGAAAAAAATTGATTAGTTTATTGAAATTTTTTGACAAGTTGTCTGAGAAATAATTTCACGTATGTTCTCCCCAAGCTCTGAGTGACTTGTGTGACCCAAAGATGACCTCTAAAGTCTTTACTTTTTCATTTATTTATTTTATGTATTTGTCTTATGGGTAGGACTTAATCACATCCCCATGAGTTATTTAGGGGTAAATTTACCTAGGGTTTCATCATCAAACATTTTACCAACCCCACTCCATGGTGGGGTATACAAATTGAGCAAATTGTTGGATGGGATAGTGGTGATAAGTTAGCCTGACCATCCCAATGGGTACCCAAGCCATGCAATAACTAAACATTAGACTCCACTAAGAGTAAAAAATTGGAGTCACTATGTAAATGAATGGAAATTTTCATAGTAAACTAGGTGGATGTTATCCATATTTGGGACCATTTAGTACATTTGAGATTTATAGATTTTAGTCAAAACCCCACTTGCCATAAAATTTATTGCCAAATGCCGAGTGTCCTCATTATATGTTCATACCATGTATCAATTATTGAGATATATAAATTGGAATAAAAAAAATATACCTACACTTGTACTTTATTTTTTGGATTAACACTTAATTCTTCACAAACATTGGTATATCGATGGAAACTTTGGTGGAAGCTATGCACACTCGTGTCAATTTTTAGATATAGGATGAGCCATTAGTGATAATTATATTTTATTTAATTTACATGTGTGATTTTAGATTAAAACTATTTTTATATATTATCACATCAAAATAAATCCAAAATATCACATTGTTCTTACACCCCTTTAGCCTAAGAGGTGTTATTCTATCCATTTTCTGTTGCACTTGTTGATTTAGAGATATGTTCCAAAGTTGTTTGTGGGTCCTTTATTTAAGTGGAGCATCGTTACATTTCCAATTTCATCCGAAATGTTTCCCTTAGATATTATAGTCCAAAATCATTACCATACCATTTGTTTGAAGGAGCATTGTCACACTACCAAAATTATTCCAATCTCTTGTCGCTTTTAAAACCAAGTTCCAAACTATTTTTTTACTTCTCTTGTTTCAAATGTGAAAATACACTACCCATTTTGGTTTAAACCTTTTGCCTTAGAGATTTCAAGTCTTTTCATATTAAATTTTAAACTCAACCTTTCGAAGTGTAAATCTTAAAATAATCAAATTTATGCCAAAACCTCATCTAAATTGGGCTTAAGTTGTCTACCTTTTGAGTTTGGATTGTGTTACTTGGGTTGATTCCTATTTGATCTAAAAGACCCCTTTACCTATACCTAGCAGTTGTTTTTTTTAACCTTATTTAGAGCATCCTTTTGAGCCATGTTATTTCCACATACTTTGTTTGAAGTTTATTGTGCCTGACTTTTGAGTGTCCTAGTCCCATTATTCTAAATAGTTTTTTAGGAGTCAAATTTTGAGTCTTCAGTGAACCAATTACCAAGTGTCATTTGAGTTAATTTCCCTAATTTAGTTTGTTTTTGAGTTCTTGTTTGGGTTCTTTGTTTTTGATTCTAGCCTTATTTTTAGTATGATTATAACTACCTTTGGGTAAATCATTGTTATCTTTTGATCCTAGTTCATAATTATTATACTTTGTTTAGACACTTTTGTCACTGATTATAATTACCTTTGGGAAAATTATTACGTTAGCCATAAGAAGTTTGAGCCTTTGTGTTAATTTTGCTACTGATTATAACCACCTTTGGACGAATCAATATCATTTTGTTAAACTAGTCTCATGTTTGTTTTGTTCTAACTTTTCTTAGTTTAGTTTTTTTATCCTTTATGCCTCTTTTAAAGCTAAATGTTGTTTATTTTTAGACCGCAATTGTTTTTTACCTGTTGGACCTTTTGTTTTTCATGAGACCTATCTATAGATTTGAACATGACTCATTAAACACATATCAAGACTATGTATAATCCATAATATGAGAACTTTGTGACCAACAACCCTTTTATTCAAGAGTCTTATGATGAATTAGGTTATGAGATGGATCCCTATCCATATTATAATATTCCATACATTGAACAATGAAATGACCATTATTTTAAAGATTTATATGATGATTTAGCTTATGAGATGGATACCTATCCATCTTATAACATTTCATATGTTGAACAAAGGCATGCCCATTTTGTTCAAGAGTCATATTATGATGTATCTTATGATATAGATCCATATCCATCTTATAACATTTCATACATTGATAAAAGGCATGAACCTTTTATTCAAGCATCATATGATGATGTAGTATATAATACAAGTCCGTATCTATATTATAACATTTTATATGTTAAAAAAAGGCATGACCCTATAGAGAAATATTTGGTGACACCACCTTCTTATCTAGGCCCTCATCATTTAGTCTACATTAAAAACTAAGATATGTAGTGCCCAAGGATTACCATTCTAGGCCCTCATCTTTCACTCTATGTTAGTAACCAAGCTCTGTAGTGCCCAGGTATTACCATTATAGGCCATCATCCTTTAGTATATATTAGCAACCAAGATATTAAGTGCCCACTCATTACCATTTTAGGACCTTCCAAATATGGTATCTCATTATCCCAACAAGGTTGCAAACTTATGACAAGACAGAGCATGATTACCATCCTAGACCCTTTGTTAGTCTTTATTCAGCCCATCTTAGATAAGCTTATTTATAAAGAGACCATTATTGAGATGCGATCATTCTTAATCCATTACTAAATTTCCCCCACTTTAGAAAATCTAATCTAGTCTTTGAAGCACAAAAAAACCAATAATTACCTCTCTAAAAGACACCATTTAAAGACCAAGATGTGTCAAAATACGAGGTTTTGAAACCAAGTGTAAGCCAAGGCCAAGGAAACTAACCAATCCATGATTTTTTTGTTGAAGCACTTATTTTTGATGAGTTAACCTATGTTGAATTACCCTTTGACCCTTTTCCTTTCTTTGAGGAGCCTCACTTTGACAAGCTAGTCTCTACGGAGTTGCTTATTGACCCTTTCCATTTTGTTGAGAAGTCTCACTTTGACAAGCCAATATTTGTTGAGTCACCCCATAATGATTATAATTGACTTTGGGTAAATACTTATTTTGACCATTGCCCTATTTTTAAGGAGCCTCACTTTGATGAACCAGTCTATATGGAATTTCTTGTTGACCATTTCCATTTTATTGAGAAGCCTCACTTTAATGATCTAATCTTTGTGGAGTCCTTAGCTGAGTATATTTATAAATATCCCATTATTCAAACCTAGGCCATTAAACATTTAATACCAAACATTTAACCTACCATATTTATCATAACATTAAAATAACTAACACTAAATTCATGTTCTATTTTTAAACTGATATCATATTTAGCATAAGAAAAGAATCAATGTCAATCTCAATATTAGAGTTAGAGTCCCTTGATCTAGACTCAGTTTTAAAATTAGAATACATTCATAGATGTAACAAAATTAGTTACACATGACTTGAAGATCAATTTGAATACATTTATGATCCTTTCATGGTTTTTGAATATGATTACTTCATCATCGACAAAAGTTATCCTAGTATCTTATTTGATGATCGTGTTGTATCTTCCCATTCCATTTTCCATCAACACCAACCAACCTAGATATTATATTGACATTCCACCTCCCATGTGATTCAATTAGGATTGATATAATCATAGATTATTGAATTATATCCATGGTAACATCTTAGTTGTATAATATTTGGGAGATGAAGACCACATTCAAGTAGAAGAAGAACAATCTCTTAGTGAAACCTTTTTAGAGGTGATAGGGGCAATCAAAGTCTAAATTCAACATCTTATAATGAACCCTTTTTTGAGGTGCTAAAAGATAATCATAGTCAAATGTAAACATTCCTTAGTAAAATCTTCTCAAAGGTGTTATGGGATAATTATGACAACTTTATTGGTGAAAACATATTCAAGGTACCAATCTTTGAGTACAACAATTCTTCACTAATTGATGAAGACATTATCAAAGATAACATTATTACAACCTCCATTATACAACATAATTAGATGGTAGCATCTCTTAGGCCCAAACAATAGAAGAATATAATGGTCCTATTGAGTTCATATCATAAAATATTTGGGCCTACCAAAAATAAAATTATGTCAAATTTGGAATTAATAAAATTATGTGTTCCTTAAAATCTTGATCTTCATTTATTTCCAACCATTATACATTCCATTATAATATATTTATTCATTCAAGGACTATATTAAATTTTTAGATCATACAATTTAGCCAATGTATATACCTATTTACCATCTCTAGCCACACTTTATTTTATAGAGGATATGAAGACATATTATCTCAAAGTTTGGAGGAAATAAACCAACAACTAATGAAGATCACAACAACATTAATGGAGTCCAAATCAAAAAGTTATTGATAGACAAACTATTCAAAAGGGGTGTGGGATAACAATTTAAACATTTGACCATTTTGGTTGTATCATATGTTGATCAGATCATCTCCACATCAATAAGAATAGTAGAATAATTTAATTTGCCTTACCCTTGTCATTATTTCATACCTTGCCATTCACCTTACCTTATCAGTTAGGGGTAATTTTATTACCATTATAACCCATTATCCATTCTGGTTATATCATATGCTACTTAGGATGTGCATCTCCACATCAACAAAATAAAACATTTACCATGCCTTATCCTTTGCCTTACCATTTCCCTTGCCTTTTACCCCTTTCTATTCTACCATACCTTAACCCTCTACCAATCAGTTATTTTTTACCTAACCCCACCTATCACATTTAGCCTTGGTTTTGATTCATTTATACTTTAGGCATGTTGAATGGTTGATGATAGATTTAGTTCTAATAGTTTTTTTAGAATCAAATGTTTGAATGATAGTATTTGAAAGTAGTATGATAGTGGTTTTGGAAATTGTATCCTTCATTTGTTGTTACATTTGATTAGTGCCACTAACTATAAATACCTTTGGGAAAATTAGTGTCCCACCTTGTGCAAATAATTATAACTTCATATAGGAAAATTAATACCACTAACACTTTGCCATTGCTTCCTAATTATAACCACCTATGGGAAAATTAGGACCAACACCTTTATTATACATTGTCATATCACCTTTCCATAACTATCATCATTTTCCTCACCATTTTCCCTTTATTTGAACTTGATGGTACTTAATTGGGCACTTTACATAGGTATAAATACAATGACTTGAGGTCTTACAAAACTATGTAGGTAGTGATCAATTCACATTGAGGTCAATGCAGTCACTCCTTTACCATGCTCTCACATTTTTAAAGCAATTTAACATGGAATGCTCTCACCATTTTGTGAGCAACCTAAACCATGATCTTTCCATTTTATGAGTTGGTCCATTTTGTGTCTCATAATTTTTAATTGAGTTGAGATGCCTAAATTTTTTTAAAAACATTTAAAATAGTTCTAAAACCCTAAACATTTGTAAAGATATAAAAAATCCTAAAAATCAAAAACTCATGAAAATTACCTTAGAATTTCCATATTAGATATAAATCAATCAAAATTTTATGGGATGGGCCATTTTATCTATTTAGTTTCATTTTGAGACCACTTTAGTCTTTTTCCTTCCATTTCTAGGAGTACTACATTGGCTTGAGGTTTGCATAGACTATGTAGGAAACACTTGGATACATGGCGTATCTTGAGTTAGCTTAGTCACACCTTCCTTTTTTTTTTAACAACTTCTTTGCCTTAAGGATCCTAGGAGTCATCATCTACTTTCTGTATACTTATTATTCTTAACCATATGATATTTCCATTTTTTGTGAGCACCTTCATCTTATGCTCTCACTATTTTGTGAGCTCATCCTTATTTCAATCCTTAGATGTAGTAGACACTATGAATTACCAACTTAATTCATTAGTGGATACTCATATATTATTTTTTAATGTGGGTTTTAACCTAAACCATACTATCACACTTGTGCATCTTATTTGTGTTGACATTTTCATGATTGTGGAACATCATCTCCTCTTTTCTCATGCAATCACTATTTTGCAAGATCATTCAAATTTTCCTATACATGTCAATCATGTTTTCTTATTATCAATTTTTTTATCCTATATCTTGGGAGAAATAAATTTGGCTTGAAGTTTGCATTAGATCTTATGTCCATGTAACTATGTAGGTAGAATCCACATGCCCAATGTATCTAGAGTCAGCTCGACTACTCCTTATTTTTATTCTATCCCCCTATTTGATATGTTTGTGTTTTTGTCTCCTATATCCTAAGAAAAACCTTGTGCTAGTTGTTCTTGTGTTATTTTACTAGTTTCATTGCTACCTAGATTAGGGGTAACCCCGTTGCCAAGAGTAAATGTTGGATAAATTTGGTGCACATACAAAGCTTCTTCCTAGATAGATCAATAGAGTAGATTTCATGATTGATCAAATGAATTGAGAAGTGTAGAAGATGGATTAGACTATCATCAAATGTCATGTAGAAATGGATAGGTTAGTTTGGTTGTAAACTTCATAAGTTCACTTAGGAGGCCTCGCAAAGCCAAAGGAATACCTAGACATGAGGTTATTCATGCCTTAAACATCCTCTATAAATTCAATATCTTGATGAATTTTTTATCTCAAAATATAATCATTCAAAGATGAACTAACAGAGTGGGATGTGCATGGGGACATCAAGTTAAAGCTATAGAAAATAGCCATTTGAATTCAAATTTTCCAAAAATGAACATGTAGTTGAAAATTGGTAAGATCTTGAGTTCCCATACAAAGATCCAATAGTGAATAGGTGATCAATGATGTCAGTGGGTCCATTAGAGCCAATGACATGTGTTAAATCATGCGATCAAAGATCAATAGTGAGCATCAAGTCAAAAGGTTAATGGACATGGGATAAGTGCAAAGGTGATAAGTGTCTTAATCATAGTTCACTCCAAATTAGATCAATGGTTTTCATTCAATCTGGTAGACCAAGGATCTAATGGTGCACATTTAATCATGATAAAGTAGATCAACAATGAGCAAAAGGTCAACTAGTCAACATATCCTAGGCATGAATGCATAGTTTCCAAGTGTTATGACTATAGCAATTATTGGGTAAATAAATAGTACATGTTCAACCCATGCAAAGGAAAATTTATGATGCATGTAAGGTCAAAGGGTCAATCAACCTTAAGATGAGTATGAGGCTACCACATGGCATAAGTGTAGGAATAACATGAAACTAAATGTAGGACCCATGAGACAAATGTGAAGTTGATAGATGACAAAAATAGAAGCCTAAATAAAAATTAATGGCTAATATTAAAATTTAAATACATGAGTATTTGAGTAGAGGTCTAACATGTGACCTAGGTCAAACCAAAGCAATGTTTAAAAGGCATATATTGGAATTAGAACTTAGTAAAGCATCCTTAAGCATAAGATACAGTGATATAATTAGGATTGTCAATGATAAAGTTTTGACACCATTAAAGCATAATTTGGATATGGTTTAAGGTTTTTAATAACTTATAGGCCTATTTATTCTGAGATTATAGTAATTATCTACAACTATGTTTGCTATTATTTAAAGAAGACTTGTGCATATGATGAGTTATTGGCTTCCATAAGGTTCAAAGGCAAAATAGGGTTGTTTAAACATAATATAGTTTAAAACAAGACTATACAACCTGTATGTAATGAAATTAATTAGATATCCACATATAATGATTTTATATTGTGTAGAATAAGAAAATATGAGAGATTACACAATGATAAGTGACAACAAAATAAAATACTGGATAATATAGCAAAACCACTTCGAGGCGGAAACCTCCAAAACAATGCATTGATATAAGAATACTTCACATGATGATTAAAGGCTAATCACTACATCCTATATATAGTCTACTTAGCCAAGGTTATTCGATAGGCCAACCTATCTAAGAACATAGAGAAATGTAATAGTAAATAAAAGAGGTATGTAAGCCACAAGTCAACCACACATACCCCTAGACACAGTAGTGGTTGAGGGCATAACAAGCCCTTCCATTTAAAAAAACAAAACATTATCTTCAATGTTGTGGCAACTCTAGATGCTGCTATACAAATGCTTCATCCTCCTAAGTGGCATCTTCATATGGCAGATTTTTCCATTTAATCAGGTATTCTATAATTCCTGTAAAATGTAGTTGCTTGGTGCACCATTAAAGGATTTCCTTAGGATAAATAATAAAACTACCTTCCTCATCAAATTCTATTAATTCTATTTGAATGGTAAATCTATGTCCAATGACTTTCTTCAGGCATGATACATGAAATACTAGATGTATGTGAGTGGATGAAGGAAAATCTAACTTGTAGGCCACACTGCCAATTTTTTGTAAGATTTGATAAGGCCCATAATACTTAGGGGACAACTTATTATCCTTTTTTTGTTGCTTCAATGACATCTTTTTGTATGGATTTAAGTGAAAAAATACCCAATTACCAATGTCAAAATTCCTCACTTATATGTTGATCTTCTTATTGCTTCATGCAATTCTGAGCCATAGCTAAATTTTCATGTAAACTTACCAGGACCTCTTATTGATGGTGAATATGTTATTAAAATACACAAACCTTAGGATGGAACTTCAAGGTTGAAGTGATGGATGGAGGGTGGTATCCATATAGTTCCACAAACGGAAACATTTTGGAAGAACTATGAACAAAAATATTATACCACCATTCAATAAGTGGCAGCCAATGAACCCATTTATCCTATTTATTAGAAACAAAACAATGGAGATATCCTTCTAGGCATTTGTTGACTACCTCAGTTTGTCCATAAAATTGAGGATGATAGGATGAACTATGAGCCAATGGAGTGCCTAAACATGTAAATAACTTAGTCCAAAAATTACCAATAAAAATGGGATCTCTATCACTAACAATGATCTTAGGGGTCCTATGCAATTTTTGAACTGTATTGAGAAAAGAAAAAGCTACTATACTAGCAACAAATGGTTGGGATAAAGAAAAAAATGAGCATACTTATTGAGATGATCTAAAACAACCACGATAACATTTTGACCATTAGATCTTAGTAAACCTATAATGAAACCCATATATACCTCTTCCCAACACTAGCTAGGGATAGATAAAGGTTATAAGATGGTTTCACCTTTGTTTAGTTGATAGATCATACATTAAACCACATATTTTTGGACATCCCCTTTGAGACCTGCCAAAAAAAATCTTACTTGATCCTATGATAGGTTTTCAAAAATCTTGAATGACCCCCAATTAGAGTTGCATGAAGTTCTTGAAGGATTTTTTTTTTAAGAAGAGAATTCTTACATAGGTACAACACATTTTTATACCATAATGCATTACCTTTCCATGTGAATTTTTCAAATCCATCTAAACCTTGATGAATATTTTGAATCAAATCATGAGCAGTATTACCATGTTCTCATTCTAATCGTGCTTCCTCTAGCCAATCTACCTATAAAATGGTTATGGCACATAACAATGACTCATCTAATTCATCTTTTCTAGATAGTGCATCTAACACCACATTGTCCTTGCCTTTTTCTTAGACTATTTCAAACTAATAGCCTAGAATCTTAGTTATCCATTTTTTTTCTTCAGATGACAACCTTTATTCTAAAAAATATATAAGACTATCATGATCAGTTTTTCCCTGAAAGTGATGACCCATCAAATAAGGTCTCCATTATTTGACTACATGAAAAATGGCCATCATTTCCTTTTCATAGATGGGGTTGTGCTAATTTTTACTTGATGAATTTTAAATTCTAATGGTTTACCTTCTTGTATGATTATAACACCCATACCATACCTAGATGCATCACATTCAACCATAAAAGTCTTATAAAAATTAGGAGTGGCCAATACTAGAGTAGTGCATATAGCCAATTTCAAATTTTCAAATGCTCAGGTAGCTACATCAGTCCACTGAAAGGAGTCTTTCTTTAACAAAGAGGTAAGTGGGGCTACAATACTACCATAATTTTTGACAAATCTATGATAGTAATAAGTAAGACCCAAAAATCCATGAAGTTGCTTCAGTGTCTTAAGAATTGGCTAGTCCATCATTGCTTGGATTTTTTTAGGATCCACTTTCACTCCTTCATAAGACACCAAATGACCCAAATATTCAACCTCACCAACCCTAAAATTACAGTTGGAAGGTTTGGCATACAATTGATTTTGCTTCAAAATGGAGAGTACCTATTTCACATGTTGCAAATGGTCTTCCAAATTTTTACTATAAATGAGGATATCATCAAAGAATACCAAAACAAATTTCCTCAAAAATGGCTTAAAAGGCATAACCAAAAACTCATAATGGCCCTCATGAATCTTGAAAGTTGTTTTGGGTATGTCTTCATCATGGGTCCTGATTTGATGATACCCAGAATGCAGATCTAACTTGGTAAAATAAAGAGCACCATTCAATTCATCAAGAAAATCATCAATGACATGAATTGGAAATTTATCTTTGATAGTGTACTTTTTGAGTTTTCTTTAGTTAGGGCACATCCTCCAAGTTTCATATTTCTTTCTCACCATGAAAAATGGTAAAGAGTATTTGCTTTGGCTATGTTGAATGATTCCTACATCCAACATCTCTTGTACCATCTTTTCATTTTCACTTTTTTGGGCATAAGGATACCTATATTTCCTAATGTTGGGTAGTGTACTGCTAGGAATAAGTGTGATAGTATGATCATGCATGTGGCCAGGTGGAAGTCATTTTGGAATGTCTCCAAAAATAACATAATGAGCATCAATTATTTGTTGCAGATCAAGAGGTGGAGATGGTTGTACTTCTATATAAAATAAGTGAGTTACAAATACCTTAGCACCCTTATGGAGAATATTTGTCATTTGATGGGAGATAACAAGTTGTGGAGATTTAGCCTTTAATCCTCTTAGCTCAAATGACATTAATTTATAATGAAAATGCATGAATAATTCTTGAAAATTCATCTCAATAGTGCCCAAAGTGGTGAGCCACTGGACTCCTAGAATAATATCAGCTCCACCTATCAAAATAAAAAACATAGGATAATCTAATAAGTAGTCTCCCATGGCCAACTTAATACTATGATATTTTATTGAATAGCTGATAGTACCACCATTTACAATCATAACCTAAAAATATAGAGATGGATAAATGAAACAATTCAAATGAGTAGCCAACTTATTGTGGATGAAGTTGTGTGTGCTCCAAGAATCAAACAAGATAGTGACCTTTTGTTTCTTAAGGAAATCCATCACCTTAAGATTTTGGGGATTAATAATACTTGATAGGGTATGACATGAAATGGTAGGCTGAGAGTCTTCAAATTCATCCTCAAGAACTTTTTCCTTTGTATCATGTACTTCTGCATCATCTTCATCATCATTGGAACCTTCAATGTAAAATAACTTATTTTTAGCACAATGATGGTCTTTGATCCATTTTATATCACAACCATAACACAACCCTTTAGCTTGCTTCTCCTTAATTTTTCATTATGTTAATCTGGTGGACTATGGAAATGATGGTGCTCAAAAGTTACGATCATGACCAAGAGTGAAAGTTTTCCTTTTGACCATCTCTTTTTATTCTATCATGCATGCCTTAGGGATAAATTTTGATATAGATGTTGGGCCAAACATTCAAACCTCATATTGGATGCTATCTTTGAGGCCACCCAAAAATAGATCCATCAAATTTCTCTCAGTGATATTTTACACCTATAAAGAGAGATTCTAAAATTGATGAATATAATCCTTCACAAGTATTATTTGCCAAAACTTGGCTAATTGGCTAAAATAGTTCTCAAATACATTATTATAATCATGATCTGTTAACTCCTCAGTAAAAAAAGTCCATGTAATAAGAGAACCATTCTTTTTATTTTGAGCACATAACCAATGATACCAAATGAATTGCTCAGGTTCCATATATAGGAACACCACCATCACCCTCTAAGAACAATGGGTTTGATTTAGCTCAAATAAATTCTCAATTTCATTAATCTAAGTGAGAGGATCCTTACCATCAAACTTATGAATGTCCACTTTTGGCAACATCAGTTTCATACCATTATGGGAGTTTTTGAGAGGAGGATTTGAATGCTGAAGTGGAGGGTTATTAGGCTAAAACTGAGATGTGAGGGTAGCCAATTACATAGTGATATATTGTAATTCACTGTGAAATCTATTAATCTCTCTGTGTATCCTTGAAACATCATCTTGGATTGAAACAAAGTCATCATGCCTCACCAAGTTTTTTATGTCCTCTTGAAGCTAAGAAATCACTGGATCTAAAGTTCCAAATTTCATGTCATCGATAGAAGGAGCCTTAGGAGTTTCTGGTTCCCCTTTTCTTCCCTAAGTTGAAGGACCTACTATAAACAAACCCTAGGAGGGTTTTGACATTGAAAAAAAAGTGTACTAAGAAATGGTACCATTATGATCACCTTGTCAAGATGAATCCAATGAATACTTTTATGCATTAGAGTAAAATTTTTGGTACCAAAAAAGTGTACCAATAGAATATACCATTGTGATCATCTCACTGAGATGAATCCAATGACTATAATGTGCAAGGGGAATTTTTTTTCTAGATTTTTTTTTTTAAATATTTTTTTTCAAAAAATCATTTTGAGTAACACTGCGCTGACATAAAAAATTAATTCTTACCAGATTGTAAGTTATGTTTTTTCACTTTCATTGCTCCCAAAAGCCACACCTCACTAGATCTAAAAAAAATGCCATAGGAAACTTGCCCAAATCGAAGCTTTGATACCACTTGTAATGAAATTACTTAGATATTCACACAAAATGATTTTATATTATGAAAAATAAGAAAATATGAGATATTACACAATGATAATTGATAGTAGAACATAATACTAGATGATATAGCAAATCCACTTCAAGGGGAAACCTCCACAATAATGCACTAATAACATAATATTTCACATGATGATTAAAGACTAACCACTACCTCCTATATATAGTCTACTTAGCCAAGGTTATTCCATAGGTTGACCTATCTAAGAACATAGAGAAATGTAACAAGTAAATAAAAGAGGTATGTAAGCCACAAGTTGGCCACACATATCCCTAGACACACCAATGGTTAAGGGCATAATGCTGTAGGTTCTCATTGACATGATAATTATAGGAAAACCAATAAATGAGATTGGTTTTCAATCTATAGTAAATATATATTCAATATGGAGTATGTGTATATATAAACAAGATATGGAAGAGTGTCTTATCTTCTAAAATGGCCACATCCTCGACAAGTAGGTACCTATAGCCACTAAAAGTAGACATGATCATGGCTATATCAGATCCATGTGTATGAAAACTTTATCCTTATAATGAAATCAAGTGAGATATGGTACAAAAGATGAAATCAAAGGGATTTGGGGATTAGAGAGTATAGTAGAGAATTTAATTCTTCTCAGAGCCTTTAAGGACTTTTTTCTTGGTAAAATCATGACCCATCATTTTGAAAATAGATTCTTGTCTTCTAGTGTATTCTTAGCCAATGAGAAGAGCTTGAAGACTATTGGAGTAAATTAAGACTATTTTATCTATGATGTATTAACCCTAATTTGATCAAAATATGGTTGTAACTTATATAATGATCTTGGATAGTGTGCTACCTCTCTTTCCCCTTTCTCCTATATCTCTTATTTTCTTCAACATTATAGGATCTCTCAGATTCTAGACTCTCACAAGGACTCTTTGATATTAAAGAGTAGGGGACTCTCTGAGATATTTAAAAATATACTCATCTTGATTAGGCTAAATCCTACCAATAATTTGTAAAAACTATCTTTTGATGCAATAAAATACTTTCTTTACCTATCTTTTGCCTTGAATAAGTGTTTAGTGAGTTGTACATGATGGCATTATGAAGGAGAATATTCCTCATTCATTATCCTCCTTTGTGACCTATTTTGAGGTGTGTTAAATCTATTTGTAGGTTTGGATTTGTGTTCTACCTACACCTAGTCCATGAAATACTTATGCAATGAGATATATTGAGAGGTTGTGTGAGCTAGCATTGTCTTGTGTTGATCTAGTGTGGGTTTAAGCTTATGGGAGTCTCCCCTTTTATTTGGTATATCACCTTTTAGATTTATTTGGAGGATTTTCATCATTTATAACCCTTTTGATTGTGAAAAAATTAGTATAGGTAATTCATCAAAAGTAAGTTATCCTTGCCCAAAGGTGCAACCCTATTATAGGATACCCACAACCTGGGGTTATTCCCATATTAAAACTAGGAGTGGAGAAGAACTCTTCCAAAAGGGTGAAATATCATGTCATAAAAATTTATATCACACTCAATGAGATTTAATATGGTGTTCAATGGTGAATATTTTTGGTTTTATTTTCATCCAATCAGCCTTTAGAGGCATGTGTGAAAATATTAATGGTAAATATGAGTATTCATCAACTGCTTTAAGTAGCCCAAGTGCCTAGTCATCATTATTCAATATGTATCATCACTCTTTTGATCAATATGATTATTATCTACCTCAAAATCCTTAATATCAAATTAATAATGTTTATGGCTTCATTCTGAGTGGTTCTCAAGATTTAGTACATCAGTCTTCTCAAGCATAAGATGTCCCTATTTTAATCCCCAAACTAAGCCATTTTAAATTGGAGGCAAATACTCTCAAGCTATGAAAGGTACATGATGACACTTAATACATATAGGGTATATGGTCAATATAACCCTAATCACATCAGTCATGACATGAGAAATGCATTATGGCTAATGAAGGAAGAATGGGCACCTATTGAGGGAGAAAATTGGACAAACCTCTCAAGTGAGATGATGGATGTAAGTGGTTCCATTAAAAGCATCAAGGATAAGATAAGAGGTATTGAATAAAAATTGGTCCAACTCCATCAACCTCATGTGTCTTCATGTACAACACCTTAGCTCTCATATATGACACCCATTATTCCCCAAAAGACAACTCTAAGTGACCCTTTGAGTGTTCCAAGTTCTTCATGTGTTGCTTAGACCTTCCCTTCTTGGAATTTAATCCAAGAGAGCCTTCAAAAAAAGGAGGAATTAATTCAAAATCCACCTAGAGAAGCCATTCAAAGTCCCTAGCTGGAAGGACACTCTCCTAAGCTATAACAAGTGTAAACTTCTTCACCCTCCCACCATCTCCTTATTGGATAAAGAACCTATTTTACAAAGGATAGAGGAGGAACTTACAGTCATAGATGAACTTAAAGAGGAAAATTCAAGTGTCTATGATGAGGAGATCATGATAGGCAGCCCACTTCATTCATAATGGGAAGAATTAGGTTTGGACTAAACTTCTTGGCATGGATTTGACACTAATGAACTAGATCCTAATGAGGACAATCCTCAAGTTAAAAATAGAGTAGACCTTGAATGAAATACTAAAGGTCCATTATATAAAGATCAAGAAGAGGATCAGAACCAGGTGTTTGAGGTTGGTCCACTTCAAGATGAGGTGTCAATTAAGGATAACCTTGATATATTAGAGCAAAAGGAAAACAAATTAAAACTTAAGCAAGATAGGTGTGATATTTTAGACCATGGATAATTAAGTCAACCCTCATTTGCATTTGAAGATCAAGATTATATCCTAAGTGAGTTTAATGAAAGAGACATCTAATACTCAAGAGGTGCAGTTTTAAGAACATATTAGTGAAAAATTTAAAGGGTTGTGGCACTGGTTCAATGCCATAACCAAAGATTCAAAATATATTAAGGGATATGTCCTTCTAGAAACTTATGAGCATGCTACTCTAAGCATTACTAGTCCTAATTTGCACAAGTACAAGGGGGAAGGATATGGTATTTTTGAACAACTAAGTGAACCAAGTGTAGTTGTTCCCAAGATCTTAAATGAAGCCTTCATGTAAGGCTTTCTCAAGGGTGATAAGCAACATCAAGCAAGTGCTCATACAATCCAACATGAACCAAGGTTGGAAGACTTGGACCAGTATGTCTATGTTGGAGGCATGTTTGTACCTTTTCATCCATTAGAGAGCACATCAAAAGGATTAGGCATCAAGCTACCTATTTCACCAATTATAGTACCTCCAAAGTAGGGTATTTTTCATCTTGGTTTGTTACAAGTGAATGATACTTAAAGTTTTTGGTTTGACCTAGGAGGGAGGTGTTTCTAAATTTATGTATAATATTATATATATTAAAGTAGATTTCATTATTTTCTCTAAGTGTCTATGTGCACATTTATTTAGTAGGTTAGTTACCCTTGATTTAATTAGGTTAGTTTATTTTTCTATTGTGTGTTTTATTTTCCAAAGTGCTTTGGGCACTTTGTTTTATTTTGTTTCTTTTGGTCATTTTTTCTTCAAGAGGAATCTATCCATAGGGGTAGCTTTGCATCATTTCATGTCATCTAAGAGAAAATACTTATGACTCCATACCCAATGGATTAGACAAGGCAACTAGTCTGGGTTCTCAAGCATAACAGGCATGAGTCACCAAAGATGTTGGCCAAATTTATCCCACATACAAAGCTTCTACTTGGATAGATAAGCTAAGAAGAGTTCCTAATTAACAAAATGACTTAAGAAAGTGAAGAAGATGGACTAGACCATCATAAAATATCATGTAAAAATGGATAGGTTAGTCTAGTTACACACTTCATAAGTTCATTTAAGAGGCCTCTTAGAGTTAAATGATTACCCAAACATGAGGTTCTTCATGCCTTGAAAATCCTATGAAAATTTTGTATCTTGATGCATTTTATATCTCAAGATATAAGCATTCAAAGATGAACTAGTGGAGTGGGATGTGTATGGGGATCTAAAGTTAAAGCTATATAAAATAACTATTTGAATCCAAATATTCCAAGGATGAAAACATGGATGACAAGTGGTTAGATCTCGAGTGCCCATATAAAGTCCAATAGTGATTGGGTGATCAATGATGTTAGTACATTTGGAAGATCCAATGACACATGCTAAAGCATGTGATCAAATATCAATAGTGAACATCAAGTCAAAAGGTTAGTGGACCCAAGATAAGCACAAAGGTGATAAATGTTTTAATTGTAGTGTACTCCAAGGCAGATAAATAGTCCACATTCAATCTAGTAGACCAAGGATCCAATGATGCATATTTAATCATGATAAAGTGGATTAATGGCAAGTAAAAGGTGAAATAGTTAGTGGATCCTAGGTACAAATGCATAGTTTCTAAGTGTCAAAACTACAATAACTACCAAGTAAATCAATGGTATGCATTCAAGATGTGCAAAGGAATATCGATGGTGTGTGTATGGTTAAAGGGTCAACTGAGCTCAAGATGAGTGCAAGGACACCATGTGGCACAAGTGTAAGAACAAGATAGAACTGATTGTAAGACCCATAGGATGAATGTGGAGCTGAAAAATGGCACAAGTGGAAGCCCATATCAAGATCAATGGCTGGTATTAAATGTCGAAGACATGATAATTTAAGTAGAGGTCGAACATGTGACCTAGGTTGAGCCAAATCAATGTTAAAAAGGAATATGTCACCATTATAGCTTAGTCAAGCATCCTTAAGCATAATATGTAGTGATATAATCAAGATTATCAATGATAAAGTTTTGATTCCATTAAAGCATAATTTGGATCTAGTTTAAGGGTTTTTTGATTTTACAAGCCTATTTCTTTTGAGATTATAGTAATGCTCTATAATTATGTTCACTATTATTTAAAGAATGCATGTGTATATGATGATTTATTAGCTTCCATAAGGTTCAAATGTAGAATAGGTTTGTTTAGACCTAATATAGTTTAAAATAATACTATATAACCTGTAGGATCTCATTGACATGATAGCTATAAGAAAAACAATAAATGAGATTGGTTTTCAATCTATAATAAATATATATTCAAGATGAAGTATGTGAAACCATAAAAAAGATATGAAATAGTGTCTTATCTTCCAAAATGGACACATCCTTGATAAGTAGGTACCTACAGTTGCTAAAATTAGACATGATCATGGCTCTATCATGTCCATGCTTATGAAGACTTTATCTTTATAATGAAAGAAAGTGGGATATGGCATAGAAGATCAAAGAAAATGGATTTGGGGATTAGAGAGTAAAATGGAGTATTTAATTCTTCTTAGAGCCTTTAAGGATTTTCTTTTCTTGGTGAGATCATGACTCATCATCTTGAAATCAAGTTCTTGTGTTCTAGCGTATTTCTCAACCAATGAAAAGAGATTGAAGAATATTGGAGAAAATGAAGGCTATTTTATCTATGATATATTAACCCTAGTTTGATCAAAGGATGGTGGCAACTCATTTAATGATCTTAGATGGCATACTCCCTCTCTCTCCCTTTTCTCCTATATCTCTTATTTTCTTCCACATTGTAGGCTCTCTTAGATTCTAGCCTCTCATAAGGACTCTTTGATATTGAAGAGTAGGGGAATCTCTAAGATATTACAAAATATGCTCATCTTGATTAGGTTGAACCCTACTAGGCATTTGTAAGAACTTCCTCTTGATGTAATAAAATACTTTCTTTACCTATCTCTTGCCTTGGATCAATGTTTAGTGAGTTGTACATGATGGAATTGTGAAGGAGAATCTTCCTTATCTATTATACTCCTTTTTAACCTCTTTTAATGTGTGTTCAAGATATTTATAGGTCTAGATCTAGGAGAGATAACATTATCTTGTACTGATCTAGTATGGGTTCAAGCTTATGGGAGTCTCCCCTTTTACTTGGTGCATCACCTTTTAGATTTTTTAGGAGCCCTTTCCCCCTTTCTAACCCTTTTTATTGTGACAACATTAGTATAGGTGATCCATCAAAAGGAATCCAACCTTATTTGGAGGTTCAACCCTATTATAGGATACCCACAACCTGGGGTTATTCCCATATTATGACTAGGAGTGAAGGATCTTAAATAAATTTTCCACAAGGGTACAATCTCATGTCATAATAGTAACACCTTTATTACACATGTATAAACAATTTTTTTTCTATTTGTACTAACATTGTGATTAACCATTATTTTTGTATTACTATTTGTTTAGATTAGTTTGTTTATTTTTATGTTTGTAGAGTAGTTTGTTTCCTACATTTTCCTTTGCTTTGGATTGTTTAGTTATGTTGATTATTTTGTTCACTTTGTTTGTTTGCATATTTTTTTTAATTGGTCTTGTTTCTTGTTTTTATTGGTGTTTTATGTGTTTTTATTTCTGTTTGTTTATTTGTTTTGTTATTTGCATCTCAATTACCATACAATTATTACATTTTGTTTACACGTAAGTATTGATTATCCATATCATGTACTTTGGTTGTGAAATTTTATATATAGTCTTACACTTGATTTATTTTTTATATTTACACTTGGGATTTGATTATTCATATCTTATTTTTAAGTTGTTTATATTTACATTTAAATTTAGTTTTCCATGCTTAGGGGATGTATTTTCATTTTAATTATCCTTAACTATAATGCATAATATCATAAACTAAAGAAAAACCATGCTCGCATGAAGTCTATTCTAGCAATTAAATGGCAACATCTCTATGATATATCAAAAACCTAGCCAAAAACCCAAACACATGCCTGAATACACAAGTAATAACAAAGAGAAATAAATGATTAATTATGTGTTTATATAGATGAGAATATTTGAATAAGCATCCTTATGAGTCATAAAAAATAATAAGATGATAATATCAAAGAAACATCTCATACACTAAAACCATCTTTTTGGGCATCGCCTGAGACCCATTTAACAACATGATATTTAAACCTATATCTCATGTTTGTTTGAATGTGCATATTGAAACTCACATTTAGGATAGAAATGTGTTTGTATCCTTTGAAAACTCATAATAAATCTATTTTAAAGATTTTTTTATAATCCACCCTTGCTAATTTGATTTGTTACAAAAAAATTCTATTTTTGACCAATATAATGATTATAACAGCCTTTGGGTAGATCGGTATTTTTCCTATTTTTTATTCTTGATTATAATTGCCTTTTGAAAAATTAGTGTTTCCTATTTTCTCTTCTTGATTATAACTACCTTTGGGCAAATCAATCTTTTTCTTTTTTTTTGTTCTTGATTATAACCACCTCTGGGCAAATTAGTGTTTCCCATTTCCCTTCCTAATTATAACTAACTTTGGGAAAATCAATATTTTTCCTTTTTTTTGTTCCTAATTATAATTGACTTTGGTAAAATTAGTGTTTCCCATTTGGTTATTGATTATAACTTCCTTTGGAAAAATCAATATCTATTCCACTACCCTGCTAGGGCATTTATTTGTGACACTACTTATAACTACCTTTTGGCAAACCAGTGTCACACACTTTGTTACTGATTATAACCTCCTTTGGGAAAATAAGTAATCCCACCTCCATTTCTATTTAGATCATGTCATTTTATTCATTTCAAGGTAAAATTTGATTATTCTATACTTAATTTATTCATGATACGTATAAGAACAATATAATTGTTTTTTGGAAAACTATGTTAAGGTTATTTAAGGTCAATGCTTCAAGCCTCAGCTAGGTCCATCATCAAGAGGAGAGATCCATGAGTAAGAAAACATCACAATATTTTCCTTAAATGCAAGTGAGAAAAGAATAAAGGAAGTTGGCTTCTATCAAAAGACAATTAATTTTATGAGCCAAATGACTGGTTTCCAAGTGTTACTTAATGCCCAACCACCATCAAGATTTTATTTTTATTTTCGTGTGTTTAGAGTAGTTTATTTACTGCACTTTTTTTTGCTTTGTATTGTTTATTTATCTTGATTATTTTGTTAACTTTGTTTTTTTTCATGTTTTGTTTGTTTTGGTTTACTGGTTTCATTGTTTGTTTTTATTAGTGTTTTATTGTGTTTTTATTGATTTATATCATTTTGTTTGTATGTTTTATTATTTGCTTCTTAGTTGCTATACAATTATTACATTTTGTTTAAACTTAAGTCTTGATTATCCATATCATGTATTTTAGTTGTGAAATTTTATATTTAGTTTTACACTTGATTTATTTGTTATATTTACTCTTGGGATTTGATTATTCATATTTTATTCTTAAATTATTTATATTTACATTTAAATTCAATTTTCCATGTTTAGGGTATGTAGTAATATTTTAGTTATCCTTAATTATCATGCATAATATCACAAGCTAAAATAAAATTGTGCTCCCATGAAGTCTATTCTAGCAATGCAATGGTAACATGTCTATGATATATCAAAAACCTAGCCAAAAACCCAAACACATGCTTAAGTACATGAGTAATAACAAAGAGTAATAAATGATTTATTATGTGTTTATATAGATGAAAATTTATGAATAAGCACTCATATGAGTCATATAAAATAATAAGATGATAATATCCAAGGAAAATATCATACACTAAAACCATCTTTTTAGGCCTCCCATAAGACTTGTTTAACATGATTTTTCAGCCTATATCCCATGTTTATTAGAACGTGCATCTTTAAACTCATATTTAGGATAAAATGTGTTGTTATCATTTTACATCTTATCATAAATATGTTTTAAATATTTTTTTTATATAAGCTACCCTTGCCAATTTTCCTTCTTGTAGAAAATTCTATTTTTGACCAATTTAATGATTATAACTGCCTTTGGGTAAATTAGACTTTTTTTCTATTTTTGTTCCTGATTATAACTACCTTTGGAAAAATTAGTATTTTTCCTATTGTTCATTCCTTATTATAACTACCTTTGGGAAAATCAGTGTTTCTCATTTTGCCTTCCTAATTATAACCACCTTTGGGAAAATTAGTCTTTTTCTTATTTTTCATTCTTGATTATAATCATCTTTGGGTAAATTAGTATTTTTATTGTCTTTCATTCTTGATTATAACCAAATTTGGTAAAATTGATGTTTCATATTTATTTACTGATTATAACCACCTTTAGGAAAATCAATATCCATTCCAACTCCCTAATGAGGCATTTATATGTGCCACTATTTATAACTACCTTTGGGAAAACCAATGTTTCACACTTAATTATTGATTATAATCATCTTTGGGAAAATTAGTGGCTTTGATTCTATTAGTATTTGTAACAATTTTTGGGAAATTAAGTAATCCTAACTTCATTTCCATTTAGATTGTGTCATTTTATTCATTTAAAGGGAATATTCAATGATTTTATTTTTGCCACCTACTCCCTCGAGAGGGCATCATGGGATTATTGACCACCCTTTAGGGAATGAAACATAGGGATTAATGAATTTTCATTCTTTGTAAAGATGTTATTGTGCCTGTGTTTGATAATTCCTTCTCAAATAGGGGATAATTATAGACACTTAGTTTTATCCATTTTCATTCCCATGCTAAAATTTAGTTCAATTTCTAGCAAACAACACATTTTAATCTTGGAAATCACTTGAATTACCCAAATTTGTCTATGTAAGGATTTAATTACCTAAAAACATGATGAATTTAGCTTATTTGGTGTATTAGCCTATATGCATTAATAATCTAATTTAGTTCTAACCCTAGTCAAATTATGACCTAGTAATTTGACATTTTTGGCATGTTATGATATTCATTCATATCATTTAAAAAAATTTACAAAAACCAAAAATCATTACACAAGAATAATTATATTATAAATCCTAATTAACTTGCCTAAACAAAAATTCCAAATCAAATTAGTGAATTTCATTTACTAAAAAAAGAATTTTTAGCCAAATATGAAGTCAAAGATCAAATGAGATAATAAAGTGATTTATTGTCTCTTAAATATTAAAAAATATGACTCACCCCTCATAAATATCTAAAGTGAGTTATCATGTCTCACAAATATCTAAAATTGAGGTGTTAAGATTTCATGAGTGCCTTAACCCCACCTAGAGTTAGACTGACTCAACCTAGGCTAATTTAGACTCAACCCAAGTTATAATTTAACATAACCTACCTAGGGTTAGTGTTAGTTATTTAATATATAAATAAAAATTCCCACACCATTGTTTAACAAGATTTTATGTGTAAGTTTATTATACTAAATACCTTCTTGAAGCCTTTGAGAGTAGTGTTATAATGACTAATTTATGGTAAGATTCATACCAAGCCATAAGTGACTATTGGAGAGATGTTACCACCATTGAAGATCATTTTTAAAATACTACAATCATCATATGCCAAGCATGAACATCCTTATACCAACAAGTAAGCATCAAATTCAATAAAGGAGGTAAGAAAATTGCATTGTCTTCCTCTCTATTTTGTGATCTTACTTATTATGTTATGTTCCCCTAGTTCTTAATCAAGAGTGTTTAGTATTAGTGTATTATTATGCTTGATGTTTTATCATTTATAATAAAAAGAGACTAATCTACATATTTTATACTCTTTGGACACTAAAGGTACAACACACACACACACACACACACACACACACACACACACACACACACACACACACACACACACACACACACACACACACACACACACACACACACACACACACACATATATATGCAATGTGAACCACTTAACTAACAGATATTTTGGAAGTATAGTGCACCCAAGTAAGTGAAAGATGAGATGAATATAGGGGTTGTACAAGTGTCCCATACCCAAAAGGTACCTACCAAGAGGGAGGAGGGGAAGAGGGAGGGGAAATAAATTGAGGGAGCATTGAGGTAGTGGAGGTACAAAAGCATCTATGGATTTACTTCCAATATGGACATACTAGCTAAGATCTTATGGGGAATGTCACTGATGGTAGCAGGGAGAGGTAAGAGCAATTAAGGAGGAAGTAAAGGTGGCTATGAAGGAGGAGGTAGAGGTGGGTATTGAGGAGAAGGTATAAGTGGATATTGAGGAGGAGGTCAAAATAGTATTTTCATTTACCACCATAACCACCATCATGATGATGTAAATGGAGGTGATGGAGGTAGGTGTACGTAGAGTCCAATCCACATGTAGAGGCACTAGAGCATGGAGATCTTATATCACAACTTTAAGAGAGTTGTTCTATATATAAATGGATTCATAGTGGACCATAACATGCTCATGTTATTCAACCTAGGTTTACCACCAAATGAATATGTGTTTCATAGATGATGATCGATGGGAAAGTAGATGGAGATACTATTGGTGATTGATTTGTGATTTGATATGTAGTTGATGTTTATTATGTTTTGAATAGGTAGAAATATTTTTTATATAGGTGATTTTGATATATATATATATTTATATATTTATGTATATATCAAAATCATCTATCTAATAAATATATCTACCTATTCACAACAAGATCTAACTTACATTTGGCTTTTTTTTAGATGTTATTATAAAAGAGGCTAGATGGTCAATAATGGTACAAAAAATTCATCATGATACACTAGATGATGTTTTACCAGATCATGATACTTTTTAGAGATTGATACTTTTGTACATTATACCCTTAATCATGCAAATTTATTTAGATTGGTTGATGTGGTATTGAAAAACCTATGGAGATGGGGAAATGTAGCATATGTGGTGTTACCACTAGGAGTGGGTGATGAGGAGCTATGGTCATGGTAGAAATTGGTCAAGGATTAGGTTACTCATTTATATACATATAAAAAGTTGGTGTATATAAAGGGAAATTCAATTGATCTATAAATCAATCCTAGCTTGGAGAAGATACATCCTACTTACACTTTCAATTGTTGATACATTATATATTTAGGGTCATGACCAAGATGGATATTATAGACCTAACTAGGGATATATTACCATAATAAAATCACTATGGAGGGTTCCAAATCCTCCAGTCAAGAAAAACTATGCAATAACCCTATCTAGGTCTTATGTTTTCATATTCAGAAAGTAAATGACAAGTAAAGTAAAGCCTAATCTAGTGCTCACCAAAGTTTGTGGCATAAAATAGGGGTTAGTAAACATAAAGATAAACATGCATATAATAATCCTAACTAATCTATGTCTAGTTAAAACCCTAATGCATGGAGAGAGCAATATATTCAAAAACCATTACTTATGCTACTTCTATCTACTAAAAAAAAGGATTAAAGTTAGAGATACTTACCTTGAAGATAAACCCATAAAGACTCAATCTCTCCCTTGGAAGAAGGTGATTCATAAGAGGTTATTGTGGTTTGTAAGGATCATTAAGAAAGGCCAAAGCATCTAAGACTTTTCCATAAGAAAATATTAGTATCCAAGTATAAACCCTAAGGTATAACTCTTCAAGTAGAATGGCAGAATATCATATTTTAAAGAAGCACAAAAAAATAATTAACTCTTATTGTCTCTAAGAAATGGTGAAATAAATGTGTATATATAGTTGAATCTAACCCTAAAACTTTGAATTTTTTTTTATGATATGGTTGGCCCATTCAACTCTATATCATTATTGATAAAAATAAATTAGGTCTTGGTCTAGATCAGTAAGTGCTTGACCTAGACCCTAAATATGTTTTATTAATTAGAGTACAAGATTGATAGGATTGACAATGTAACGTAAACCATTGGAAAGGGTTTTTAGGTTAGGGAGAGGCTAATGAAGGTGGAAAATGGTTGGAAGAGGGTGAAATAGAGGAGATAAGGCTTAATGAAGTCTCTAAGATAAGGTTAGATTGTTAATAAGTAGTGGTATAGGGGACAATAATCTTATGAAGCACTAATGGTCTACCCACCCCTTTCTCTCTATACTCTTTAAAGCATGTACTTAGAGAGATTAAGACTGAACAGGTTCCTATAATAGAGAAAGCATCAATAATTGATAATTTTTTTAAAATATTATATGTACAAATATTATCTAGTTTAAGTTCATCATGTGTCACTCAGGTATAATAGGGGATGGTGCTTTGAGAAAAGAACACAACACACAATGTTGAATCTACATAAACTAGATTTTAAATCATAAAATAAATGAAAATAAATGACTAAGAGGGAAATAATTGAAATAAAAATAATGTATGTGTACCTTGACTTACCTTTATCATTGGATGGTTGTCTGTTGTGTTTATAGTTTTGATCATGGAGGGCACAGAGACTGCTTTTGATAAACCTAAGGACACAAAACTAAAGAGAAAAAATAAACAAATGTAGGAAAGCCAAGATAATTAATGTGGTGTAGACAATATGTAATTGGAAATTTAGCAAGCTGGGGTGATAAATGCTAAGTCAGGACCAAATGACTAAGTCAAAAATTTAGAGTAAATTAGATAACTAAAAATACAAGGCTACTAAAGACTAAAAAACTCAAACAAGTAAACCTTAAGTAAGAAATACAAAATCACCAAATCAAACCAATGATATATGTCAAAAAATGGTAATCAAACATCAATGTGATATCAGTAATAATCCTTAATAAAAGATGGTAAAATATCATTGGTGAGTGAGTAGTAATAATCTTTACTCAATCATCAATGGAAAAAGTTCATGAAAGTAGAAACAGACTTAGTGATACGATAATGGGAAATGGTATAAGAAACCAAAACAATTCTATAAATGTAAATAAATGCTATAAATAAAATAATCCATAGTCACTCAAGCATATATTTTTTTTTGAGGATAGATAAAACTAAATCAAAGTACTGTTATCTTATTTTTAAGATGTGAAGAAAAGGGAATATAGAAGAAATGGGAAAATAGATTTAGAATCACACTTGACTATCAAGGGGGGGAAATGAAATGGGTGGAGGGGAAAATGAAGGAAAAATCAAGGTAGATAAACTCTTTATAAAATTCAAGACACTTAAATTAGGTTTGCCAAAATAAGAGGACTTTCAACATTAAGGACTCTGAATAACCTTTAGACACACAATGCTTAGGTCAACAAATGAACAATGAATATCATCCCATGAAGGCTATATGCATGAAAATTAAAATGGACCTATATTCCTAAAAAAAATTCCCCACTCCTTAAGACCCCTTAAAGAGTTATTGATCTACTACAAATATTGGGTACTTACATGAGAAAGTAGGTAGCACCATAGAGTTTTTTTATTCTCCTATTCCAATATAGTAGCCTATCACACCCTAATATACCTCTACTCTATCATGAGCCCAACTATGGATTTTTAACTTTGATTAAAAATAGGAGATGTGATATTAATCACATATTTTAGTATGAGTTTGACTTTTGATTTTATATGTTACCCTTTTTATCATTGCCTTTTGTTTCAAATGATCTAGATTTTAAGCTTTTTGATGGATTTTTCTATTCCTCCTTCATATGGATTTAGAAAACTAAACATGGGTGATAAATATGATTATCATTTAAAAAAATTAGAATTTGTTTCTAAAAAGATAAAATAGAGAGCATGGTTTCTAAGAATATTATTAATTCAGGTGAAATAAAAGTTATATATTGACTTCAATCTTGGTTTATCCAAAGTGGATTGAAAGGAAAGGAAATCAAGAGGAATAAACATGAAATTATTTGAATTACTTTAAGTTGAAAAAATGTGGCAAAGGTGAAAAAGGGATTAAATTATAATGAAGTGTGATTCCTTATCATAAGAATGAGGTAATTGTAGGAAAATATGCTAACACTTTATTTTTATGTACATTTTATCTATAAAAGAAGCAAAAGATAAAGCTGAGAATAAGGAATCATAAACTTGTAACTATTACACACATTCTAGAAAAGGAACATTAAATTAAAGATGGTGATTTTATGAGTAAGGATTGATCCTATCCATGGTTTTATATTGTAACTCATAAAATATAAACCCAAGAGGGTGTACAAAGCATGCAAAAATGAATAAATGAGAAAGATGGTATTTGTGAGGAAGGTCAGGTCTTATACATGTTATTACACTAAAAATCATAAAAATAAAAACCCAATGGGTGAATTTTTTTTTTAAAATTGAAAAAGATAATAAGATAAAACAAAGTCATGAGGAAGACTAGGTCCTATCCACAATTTTACAATGCAACTCATGAAAAAAAAAGAGAAACCAAATGATTGAAAAGAAGGAACTAAGGTTTATGGAAAGAAAAGCTACTGTAGAGGGTAAGACCCATGTAGATATCTTGAAAAAAGTGTTAAAAGAATAATATATAGAAATAACAATAATAATGGGAAGATATAAGCAAAGCACTTTAAAAATTATGCATTGGTGGGTTATTTAAAAATATGGCCTTCATTAGTTTGAAGGTGATGGGTGCTAAGACTAAGGATGTCTATTACTAAGGGTCCCACCATTGTTGGGCATATTTTACCTCTTTATCATGTGAATAATCTAATTTAAGGACATGATCATCAACATTGAAATTATGTATTTTAACCCTTTTGTTATGTTGTTTGGTGATGCAAGCCTTGTATTGGCAGTTGTGTTGTAGATCATAAATATGGTGTTATTTAAGAAGATCAAGAGAATGGAGGATATATTCATGTAATTATTAATTGGGTGTGATACTATGAATATATATACATAGAGATAAGCTCAAATTTTAATGGGAGGATAAATTCAAAACTATAGACTAGTGAAAATGGTGTTGCCCTAGTAACAATGCGTATATTAGTGTGATAAGCCTAAAGAGAGGGATATATATGAAGATGACAATACATGTAAGTTTGATGGATTATCTTTTGGAGGATTTTATTATTAATTTTGTTAATGGTCTCAACTTAGACATTGAATTATAAATGGTAGTGTGTGGAAAATTTGTGATTGATTTTGAATTTAACACATAGCTATTTGATGTCTTTAGTTTTGAAATTTTTGCCATTATAAAAAATGATAGTATAAGTAACTCTAAAATGATAAATGATTTGGTTGAGGATGAATTTATAAATGGTGTTTCTGGTGACATTGATGAGAGGCATGGATTTGACCCATTTGGTAAAATACTCAGTTGTCATGATGATAAAGACATGTCCATCCTGTGATCTAGGTAGTTTACCTATGAGATCAAATCCCCACATTGATAATGACCAAAGAGACTTCATAGTTTGAAACTTGAATAGAGGTGAATGGATTACATCATCATGAATTTATAAAGGACTACACTTTTTAGTGAACTCAATGGCATCCTTTTCAAGATTAGGCCAAAATTAACCAATACATAAGCATTTATGCACTATAACATGTCACTATAGTGACCACCATACATTCCCCCATGTGTTTATTCAAGGAAAGGAGGAACCCATTATTTCATAACATAGTAGAGTAGGGTACCTTCAACATTGTGATAATAAAGGTGTTATATTGAAAGACATTTTTGAAGGCTTATTTGTGAATTAAAGTCTTTTCATGGGAATCCATGTTTGAAGGATAGGTTTGATGCTTAAGGAATTGAATGATGTATTTATACCATGGGATATATTGAATGGTGACAAATTTAATATGGTAGATAAGTTAATATTGTGATTAAATGGAATAAGGGGACTTTCTTATTTGAATAAGAAAGGTAGAATCAACAAGAACTTGGTGTGGATGAAAAAGAGATGTTGAAGAAGAAAGAAAATAAATAATAGAATTCTGATCTCTAGGAAGAAAGGCTTTAGAAAAGAAGTGATCGAGTGGATCATATTGAATGATAACATAAGTTCTTTGATAAAGGATATAATGATAGATATTTTTAACTATAAAATATATTATGAGGCAATCAAATTATTATTTTGTATAACATTTTTCATAGTTTTTGATTAATTAAGGTGGCAAACTAGGGGCCGAACCCTATACAGTCAAAAAAGATAGGAAAGATGGCAAACAAAAGATGCCAGCACCAAACCAACAACACAACCGAGAAACAAAGAAGCAAAACAAAACACTAGAAAGACTAGAGTCAGAAAGGATGAAACTACATAACTATAGAATTAACAAGATCCTTAAGATTCTCTTTGTCCACATTGTCAGCATTCCCTAGATTACCCGCCGCTTCCAACATAGTCATATTTAGTAGAATGTTATTTCAAAGGCCTTTGGTGAAGACTTTTCTAGCTTTTGAAAGCATACCTTCAAGGCCCCAATATCTATTTTCCAATCATTCACATTCTCTGAACCCTCACCAGCTTCTTCTACATGCATCTTCTCCTTATTATCAATAGTTCCCCTAGAATTAGCACCCTACTCTTTAGTGACCTCAAAAACTTGAGAAGCCTATTTCCCACCATTGTCCTCTGAAATTTCTTGAATTTTTGGCTCTTCATACCCCAATTACCACCTTGAGCTTTGAACAAGTAACAAGCCCTCAATTTCATTTACACTGAATGCAAATGTGAAGGCTCATTTTATAAAATGGCCCGCCATAGTGACATCTACTTTCATGCTTGAAAATAATTCCCCCTTGGTTTTCATGATGTGACTCTCACACCTCCACCTCATGATACAAGGAATTAATCATGACAATAAAATAAGTACTAAGGTTATCATTTTCCATTATCCACAATGGCCTTCTCCATGTGGACCAACTTCGAAAGTTATCTTCATCATCAATTTGCATCATTCATGCTCTGTCATCTCTTTCTGAATGATCTATCTAATGTTTGGGGGTATATGAGCCCTTATCACCATACCCTCCATCCTGAGAATTGCTGACCAAGGTTGGCATAAGCATCAATGACCCTGTTATCTTCTCTGTAGGTGTGGGTAATCTCAACTTCAGAAAACTTTTGTAAAAGAAATTGGATGTCTGTAATGATGTCTTTTAGATGGATACCAATGTTAGATGCTTTATTAACAGCATCTATGACCAACTTAGAATCTCCCTGAATATTCAAATTTCTAATTCCTAGGGATATAACTAACTTTAATCCCCAAAGTGAGACCATAGCTTCAGCATAGTTATTACTCTGGCAACCCATGCCACCAGCATAGACAACAGACATCCCTCCTTTTTCATTTCTTATTATTCCTCCTCCACTTGATTTACCACTCAACTTGGATGCCCCATCAAAATTGAGTTTCATCCAATTGGGTTTAGGTGGTATCCATTTAGTATAAAGTCTCTGAAGAATTTTGGAATTATCATGCCTAGGGATAAGGTTTAAAACCTTCCATTTGGCAGCAATTTGACTTTTAAATTTAGATAGGGGTTTCTCCACAACACTAATATGAGCTATTGTAACACTTTCCAAGATGGCCCTAGCAAAGGAGTTAAACACCTGAGCAACATTTCTAGTAATGTCCCTAAAAATTCTATGATTTTGCTCTTTCCATAAAGTCCAGCTCAAGCATGGTAGAGCTTGCTTCCATAATTCCTTAATTCCATAACACTTTTCATAGTTAATGACACCTCAACTGATATAATATATGACATACTATCTTTCGGTATCATCTTGTTGGGAAAGCATCTTCCCAACTGATATGGGTTTGGAAGAAGTATATGAGATTAAAGTATAATTGTTATAAGGTGAAGGAAGGGTGGGTGGATGAAGTAAATATTATTTCATATTGTTGAATGCTTTATAACAAGGATCCATCCATTCAATAACATTAACTCTCTTTAAAAGATAATTAATAGAATCGATGAGATAAGATATTTTAGGGACAAATCATCTTATTGCACCAAGATTGTGAAGGTAAGTGTGAATATCTAGAATGGAGTGATGGATAGACATATTGACAATAGCATTGATCTTATTGAGATCAATATAGATATCATAAAGAGACACTAAGAACCATAAATTTTTTATAGATGTGACACCAAAGACAAATTTATAAGGGTTTAGTCTAACTTTATATTTGATGAGATGCTTAAAGATGATAACAAGATTATAAAGATGAGTTTTTTAAATTTTAGACTTATAAATGAGGTTATTCACATAGGTTTACACAATATTATGGGTAAGATCATGGAAAATGTGGGTCATATCCCAATAATAGGTGTCTCTAACATTTTTGAGCATGAAGGGCATTTTAATGTAATAATAAGATCCCCATTCTATGGTGAAAGTTGTCTTATGTTGATATTTAGGGGCAATGTGAATTTAATTATAGCCTAAAAAACCATCCATAAGGTACAATATTTCATGGCCAGTAATGGAATCAATGATGGCATCTATGGAAGGTAAAGGGAAGTTTTCCTTAGGACAAGTAAGATTGAGGCTACAAAAATAAATGTAAATGTGAATGACCATGGTGATTTTTTTGTGAATGGGGATAATGTTTGAGACACATTATAAATAGTCTAAAAGCTTGATAAATTTAAAATTATTAAGTTTAATGATTTATTTATGGCATAAATTGGAAACTTCAAGGAAAATTTCCACTATTTTTTTCACATGCGTTTTGCTTTAGGATAGGTGATGATATTGTGCACCATGATGTTAGGATCAATACCAAGCATGTCTTCATAGGACAAGAAAAAGTCTCATGATATTCATCAAAGAATAAACTAAAGTTATCATGTAGTTGGTGTAAGTTCTTGAGATATTATTATTGGGTAAGGGCATGTCAAAGTGCCATATTTGATTCTTATAGTTTCCTCAATAAGCATAGAATTTCCATCTTAAAAATGATATGGTGATTTAGGTAGAGAGGAAATGGGATTTGTTTTAAAACTAGTGATAGTGAATAAATTGTTAGAATGATGGGCTTTTTGTTTGAACTTATAAATTTTATGATGTTTCCAAGGGAGTTAAGGTTCTCAGGCATGAAGTAATTCAAAAATGGCTTCATCACTAGGAAAAGTGGCAAGAGGGCCATAATACTCCACATCTACTTTGAGGTTGATAATTATGTTACCATGGTAGTCATATTCATAATGTATTTGATGTATATTTGTGGTATTTACATCAAGTGTGATCTTAGGAGTAGGTGGAATTAGAGAAGAATGTTGATATGATTTTATTGGTTTGTTATCAACATCATTGATGGGGAGAGGATTAGAGATAAGGACTAGTTTGATACGAGGGTTAAAAGATTATGGAAGTTATAGAGGTGTGGGGTGTGATATTTACTCCACTACCTAAGGGGTATTTAGAAGTGGTGAATTACTAGGAGGTACATGACCTTGAGGTGCTAATTCAAAATTTGTGGAAATGGTATGAACATCACAATTCAAAACATGTATTTGAGCTAGAGTTTTTTGATAATTTTGAACATCTAAGTCTTGTGATTAAGCTTGGACCATGATGTAGTTATCATCATAAGTTGGAGAAATTATACATGCTTGTGATTTGGGAGGAACTTTAGAAGGCGATCTTCCTAAATCACTAAATTTACATGAAGACATGATTAAAGGATCTTATAATAATTTACCACTCCATAATAATTGCACATGAATCATCTTAAGTGTAAGATGATTCTTGAGAATTGCATGGAGGGAATAAAATAATGATCTCATTGATAAGATGGATGGTGTGATGATGAGGCAATAAATAGGGAGGTAGCCACTTTGAGATGTAAGTAATTATCTTGGTAGTGTTACAAGTATTTTATAAGTCATTAGGCTCATTATCATTAGAATCAACAAGAGTGACATGTAAATCTAGATTCATGTTGACAAATTTAGGTAAAGGAGCACTATTAATCTTCATAATAGTGAGAATTTTATATTGAGATTTGGGATTTGGAAGCTGAATACTCCATGGGTTAAGATTGGCCTCATGTTTATACCTTTTACCATTGTGAAGTAATTTGATATATTGGCTACCGAAATAGGCAATATCCCTCATTTGATAAGTCTATGGGAATCCTAAGAGTATGTTTTAAGATAAAGGTAAATTGAGGACCATGATCTTAGTTTGTATAGTCTTAGGTCTAACAGTAAGAGGGAGCCAAATAAAACCAAGTGGATTTTGATTAGTTTTTTCAAATCCATGACATGTCAAATGAGTTTGTTTGAGATGATATTTTTTATATCAAAGTTGTTGGATGAGTCATAAAGATGTCAAATTAACATTGGACGCTTCATCAACTAGTACTTTGTAAATGAGGGTGGTATTAATGGATATTTTAATAAAGAGGGGTGGAACATTGGCTTGGAAGAGGATATAATCATTGATCATGTCTTCTTAAAGGAACTCTATGGAGGGTTTTGAAGAAGGATAGATCAATTAAATGGTATGCACTTAAATTGGTTGAGGATCATGAGAAAATGGTTCATCTTATAAAGGATATGGCTCTCCAATTTCTTGAATTTATTGAATGAAAAACTTATGATGATAAGGAGAGGTAAAAACTAACTCCATAAGAGAAATTTTTCATGGCATGGAGTTGAGTTATTATAATAATTTATAATGGGTTTTGGAAGAATAAGAATAGGCACAAGGATTAGAAGGTAAAATAAATTTAGGAGGAAGAGAAGTGGTTCAAGGTTTGGAGGGAGAAGATTGTTCCTCATTGGTTTCTAAATCTAAGTGAGTAGTGGTAGTATCTTTGAGAAGTTTTTAATCCAAATATGGTTTATTAGGTTTGGTGATGGGATCATTGTGGGTTGGGTTATGTCGATAATTGACCATATATATGTTGGAATATTGGGAATTGGTGTAATATTGGTCATATTCAGTGTCAATCACATAAATATCCTTGTTGGCTTGTTGAGCGTTATATGTGGAGAAATAGTTTTGGTTGTTATAAGAAGAATATTTGGGAGCTTGTCATTTTGATAAGAGTTAATGTAATATTGATGAGGGATTTGAATCATGGCTTCATGATTGAATGAATAACCAAGCATATAAGAGATAAAAAAAATTTGTAATACCTTTACATGTTTCATGGGAATGATGTATGTCAGTTTAGAACCAAAAAAATTATTTAGGGTAATACTATTTAGGAGGATTATTAGGAAAAGTGAATGGTTTAGAGGGTGCTAAAAATTATTTCATATGTTATACTATTAATGGCATATGATAAGGTTGGGGATTATTATTTTTTAAAACTCCTAGTTTAGGTTGATGGGGATTGCTAGTTATCACATTAGTTGAATGTTGAAAATATCCTTTAAGTATTTTGGTATTAGATTCAAAATATTTAATTAAGAATTCTTGACACTTAGCTTAGTTAAGAGCTTCATTTAGCATTTGAGGAGCAAAATTTTGAACCTTATATTGAAGTGAAGGAGTTAATGCTATTATAAAGAATTTTAAAAAATATCATCAATCATGTTATGATAAGCCTTATGAGCCAAATCTTTCCATCATTTGATAAAATAATGAGTTGATTCAATGAGAGACTACTTAGCATTGATGAAATGGCTAAGGTAATTCTTAGGAAGATCATTGAAATGAAATTCTTTAATTAGAGGACTGACTAAATCCTCTAGTTGCCATATGGATTGTTGGGGAAGTTGATTGTATAATTCTAATACATCACTGGTGAAAATTTTAACTAAAATTTTAGTTATGGAAACATTATTAGTTTGGATCCACCCTTTATAAATATTTCCAAATGCTTTAATAAAATATGTAGGGTCTTTAGTCCTATTATATTTAATAGTTGGAAATATGTTACTAATATTAATAGAATTAATTAAAGGTGCTAAAGGCTCATTCTATATGTGCTAAAGCATCTTATTTTGCATGATAGGTTTGGGGATGACATTCCCCATAACATATTTAAAAGGTGGAGGAATATATTTTTGATTGTTTTGAGGGAAAAGAATAGGAGGTTGATTAACCATGTTGATCAAATGATTTTTTAGTTACATCATTTGGGTGGTGTTAAATGTTTACATTATTTTCATTTGTTACACTATCTATGCAAGAATCTGAGTGGTATCAATTAGTGGGTTGGTGTTTGTAGGAGGATTCCCTGAATTGGTATTAAGGGGAGGGTTGATAGGTGGTAGATTACTTATGGGGTTATTGGATAGACTTGTGTCAATTACCTCCATATTATGGTGAGATGTTTGAAGATGAGAATTGTCTTTATAGGTATGAAAAGGATTTGATCCACCAATCTCAAATTGTGGAGTGATTTTAAACATGTTACAATCTAAACACGAGGGATAAGTATTCCAAGAGTGAGGATCCTCTTGGGAAGTAAATAAAGGAAGAAAAGAGCACCCCATATAGTGTTGAAATGGATTTAGGTTATCCAAGAAGATTCTAATAGGGGATTTCATGATGTTTGGTGAAATAATATAAGAGTAGGAGATAAGAAAGAAAAATAGGGATAGATTCAACTAAATGAGAATAAATTCAACCAATAGGTATATATTCGACTAGGTTAATAGGGTTTTGTAAAGAAAATTCATATAATAAAAAAATAAGAGGACACAACCAAGCTGGTCAAATATGTGTTGGAAGGGATGAAATTAAAATAAACTAAATATAATACATGTTTTATGGGTTTAAATTGTATTTTTGAATAGGGAACTAAATAAAAATATAAGGATACAAAGTCAGACATGTCGATTGTGTACTATAGGTAGGAAGGCTAAATAGTATGTAAGAGACTATATCAACATAAATGATAATGTTATAAAATAGAGAAATATTTTTCAAGATAATTTATAATCAAATGATACTAAACACATAAGCAATTGGATCAATATGGCTGATCCAATTGGAACACATAGCATAAACCTTGCACCAATGCTGACCAATGTACGTTCTAGAATACACCATACAATGATCAAGGAGCAAACATAAACTAGAAAGTAAATGCTAACTAATTGGTCATCCTAAGTGTTATTAAGTTATAATAAACTTTAATTTTAATGTTATAGGGAATTTGGATGAAATAAGGAACTAAAAAGTAGTCTAAAGCTAGTTTTAGGATGTTTCGATTGAAAGAGATATGTATTAGTGATGGTACTAGCTCGATATTAGGGACTACCCCTTCACTTCATAATATTTTAGTGATAAGGGTGTCAGGTTATTTTATAATGTATAACATCATCCATCTGTTTATACTTGGCCAAATAACCAAGTCAAATTCCTCCTTGGTGATGAAATCTAAGTAAGCCTTGGGAATACAAATGTTTAATTCTTTTTTAATGTAAAATGATTTGGTAGTGTGTGCAAAAGATGAAAATAGTGTGAATAAAATGGTAATTTGAAAAAACACATATTTAATCTATCTTTGTTACTCTAATAATGCAAGTAACTAAAAAGGAAAGATGAATTATTTATAGCAAATATAGGTTACTTCTTTGATTGATAAGAGTACAGAGTCAATTCAAGCAACACTATATGCAAATAGTACATAACATAGTCAATTGGGTTGATACTATTCTTCATAAGTAAGATATATAATAACATATTTGAATAGGTTGAATATGTATTCTAGATGGAAGATAGACTATAGAACTATGTCAAATAGGTCAACCCAATTTACTATAGGGCTATAGTTTTATAGACTGCAAACTTATGAAAATAGTAGTGACATAAGAAATAGAATGACATAGAGAGAAAGTAATGAACCTTGATGGGATTGAAGAAATTTTTATACTATATAAATTTATGCTATGATGTTAAAATGCTTTTTCAAAATTTTACTAACAAGGTTGACTAGCTCGACGTAGTTTGTAGAACCTATATGCTAAAAGAGAAATTGTGAACAAAATCAACTGGTTTGACTATGTTTGCAGACTTGTATATTAACATAAGAGAATTTTAGATAGAGTTAAATAGTTTGAATATTTATATAAATATAGAGTTGAAGAAGAATATTGTGATGAACTAATTGATCTATTAACCTATATTTATCAAAGACCTGCACAGACATAACATAGTCATTTTAGAGAGACTATGTATCAAACATACACACAAAATGTTAGAACTATAATGATTAGTTTGATATAGTACTAAAAAAAATAATATGATGAAAAAATGATGGCATGAAATAAAATCTATAAGGGTTTGATTCATGTCAAGTTCACTAGAATGCATATAAAGGGAAATGCAACTAATCTATAAATCAATATTAACTCAAAAAAGATAAATCATACTTACACTTCTGATTATTGATACATTAGATATTTAGGGTCATGACCAAGATGGATCCACTAGACCTAACCAAGGTATCTCTTACCATAATAACATCACTAAAGAGGGTTCCAAAGCCTCAATTCAAGTAAAATTATGCAATAACCCTAGCTAGGCCCTATGTTTTCATATTTACAAAGCAAATGACAATAAATTAAAGTCTAATATTGTGTTCACCAAAGCTTTTGGAAAAAAATGGGGGTTAGTAAATATAAAATTGAACATGAAAAAGAAAATCCCAATTAGTCTATGTATAGGTAAATCCCTAATGCATGGAGAGAGAAATACATTCAAAAGTAATTACTTATGCTACTTTTATTTACTAAAATATGGGAGTAAAGTTAGAGATAATTACCTTGAAGATGAACTCATTGAGACTCAATATCTCTCTTGGACAAAAGTGTTTTGTAAGAGTTTGTTGTGGTTTATAAGGATTACTAAGAAAGTTTAAAGCATCCAAGACTTTTCCACAAAATAAGATTCTTCTCAAGTAAAAACCCTAAGATATAACTCCTGAAGTAGAATGGTAGAAGAATATATTATAAAGAAACACAAATGAATAATTAACTATTGTTGTCTCTAATAAATGGTGAAATCAATGTGTATAAGTAGTTTAATATAACCCTAAATATTTCTAAAATTTTAGCCAACATGATCAACCCAATCAACTCTATATTGTTATTGATAAAAATAAATTAGTTTTTGGTCTAGGTTAGCCAGGGCTGACCTAAACCCTAAATATGTTTTATCAATTAGATTATAGGCTTGATAGGGTTTATAGTGTGATGTAATCCACTCAAAATGGTTTTAGGCTTAGAGAGGGGCTAATGAAGGTAGAAAATGGTTTGAAGAGGGTGCAAGAAAGGAGATAAGGCTTAAGAAAGTGTCTAGGAAAAGGTTAGTTTGATAGAAAGTATTGGTATAGGGGAAAACAATCGTATGGCACACCAATGGTTTGGCCAACCATTTCCCATTACACTCTTTAAGGCATGCACTTAGAGAGATTAATATTTGACATGTTATTTTAAGAGAGAAATAATTAGTAATTGATAAAAGTTTGAAAATATTATGTGTATATAGTTGGCACATGTTTAGGGCTAGGTGGCCAAATTTTTAGGGATAGATGGAGGGCCTACATACACATACATAGTTAATGCAACATACTATTTAGAGGGGGCAGTCACAAAGATCAATTGGTAGTGTAGTTCATTCACTAGATAGGTAGGGTGGACCAATTAGATTTGAGATTGTATTATGCTTATAACAATTTGTTGTATTTATCAAACATTGGATCCATTTATATATAGATATATTTATTGTTATGACTCATGGATGTTATGGATGTATGAATTTTATTTTTAGCACATGTGTTTAATATTTGATATATGCTATAATAAAATGTATGTTGTGTTTTTTATTCTTTTTTAACAATTGTGAACAAATACATGGTTTAAAAAAGAATGATAGAAAATATAAAATGTAAAAACGTAATTTAAAATGCACTAGATCATATGAATACATGAAATAAAAACTATAACACACAAAACATGTTGGGGAAGCATGTAAAACATAAAATAGTGAGAATGAAAATAAAATGAAATGTAAAACATAGTAAATCATATTAGGCAGTGTGTAAAACATTAATAAATGAATTACAATAATGAAATGAAGTGTAATACACACTAAATCATGTTGGGAAGCATGTAAAACATAAATAAATGAATCATAATAATAAAATGTAGTGTAAAACACACTAAATCATGTTGGGAAGTGTGTAAAACATAAATACACAATTTATAAATGTGAGATACAAGCTAAGATATTTAAAGTAAAAATATAAAGTGAAATGACAAATAGAAAATGCTGGATTTGTGTTAATCACTCATTTAGAAAAAATATAGTTATTTTGTGATTAAACATGGTATGAAACATGAGGATAATTTATGAGGAAATCCTAGTCCTATCCAAGGTCTTACATAGTAACTCACAAATTTTAAACCAATAAGGTGAAAAATAATGATGGCAAATGTTTATGGATGATAAGGAGATGTTTATGAGGAAGGCCTGGTCTTATCCAAGGTCTTACATTGTAACTCATAAAAGGAGAACCAAAGGGGTATGATTAGATTAAAAAAATTCATCAAGGAGGAATATTGAGAATGTTATAATGAAAAAGGAAGTGAAAAATCATGACATAGGCATTTATAATAATTTTTATTAGGTATAAGACATATTGAGCAAATAGGTAGGTGCTAAGAATTTATTGGATGACAAATTCTTGTGATATTTATTTGCAGTAGACACAAAAATTTATTGGTGAATAAGTATAATAATAATATCATCTAATGAAGGTTATATATATAATAAAATAAAAATGGGCCTACCTTCTCATAATGTGTTCCCCATTCTTCAGGGTCCCTTATAGAGCCACTAGTCTACTGTGAAGATTGGGAAATTACATGAGAAAGTAGATAGAAATATAGATAATTTTGAGACCTCCTATCCTAGTATACTAGCATATCACACTCCAATGGACCTTGGCTCTATCATGAGTCCAAATTTGGAGTTTTAGCTTTGACTAAAAATAAGAGATGTGTTAATATATGCATCATGTCTTTTGGTATGATTTTAAATTTTGAATGTTTATTTAAATGATTTTGGATTTCAACTTTTTTATAGTTTTTTCTATTGCTCCTCCATATGGATTTGGAATAACCAAACATGAGTAATAAAAGTGACAAACACAAATAAGCTTTGAGCTTTGGTTACATGATATAAAATCCCTAGATATTTTGTTAGTTTGCTAAATAATTAGGCTTGCCCATAAAAAAGTATGTGACCTCAAGACTAACCATATTCATGCTTAGTTATGAAGGGAAAATAAAGGGAAAATGAAGATCATATAGATCTGTGTATGTAATGATACAATGGGAATATGCTTATCAGCTAATCATAGGGCAAATATAATATATTATAGGGTGTGGGATAGAAACCATGTCACAATAATAACTATTTGATTCTAATAAATGATGTAACAAATGTAAAAATAAATCATCCTATAGAGAAAGAGGGAAAAATAAATGGAAATGAAATTAATTCATGAAATATTTTTAAGTGATAATTGAAACATAAGATCAATATATAATCATAAATCAAATCTAAATCATATGAAACTATAATAAATAATGTGATCTAACACCATGATGAGTTTATAAGTATAGATAAATTTTGTGGAAAACATCATCCATAACATGTAATACATCCTTATGTAACTATAAATGAATTTAATCAAAGTCTCGTCAATCTTTGTAGAAGTCATGAAAAGACTTCCTAATGCACTATCTCTATAGAGAAAGTGGGTATACTAGAAGAAGAATAATGATCATGCAATATATATGGAAAGGGATACTAAATTCAAGGAAATTATGTTGAGATATGATGAATATCCTTAGATGTATGAGGAAATGTGGGATACAGAGAAGGTTAAGACTTTATCCATGAAATTCCTCAAGTATGCAGCTAAGAAAAACAAGGTGTAGGATGTGAAAAATCATGGAAGTGTTTCTAAATCACTATATATATATATATATATATATATATATATATATATATATGAGAGGTGATGAATATCCTTAGATGTATGAGGAAATGTGGGATATAAAGAAGGTTAAGACTTTATCCATGAAATTCCTCGAGTATGCAGCTAAGAAAATAAAGGTGTAGGATGTGAAAAATCATGGAAGTGTTTCTAAATAACTATATATATATATATATATATATATATGATGTGTGGTACACTTATTACAAAGAAAATATACCTACCCATATGTAGGGATGTGTTCTAGAAGTATCTTAGTAGGAGGTAAGATTTTGTCTATAGACTGTGTCTTTTCTAGATGAAGCGTATAAATATATTACCAAAGCTATTGATAATGAGTGGAAGAATGCATGTATGTATCATGAAAGAAACAAATACATATAGGAGTAGATTGTGAAGGCTGGCTATATATAGTATAAGTAGAGACTGAATCTTGTGTTGATAATGTGTATGAAAATCCTTGGCCCAATGACCAAAAAATCTATGGAACTCACAATATGGCTCATCTACCCATCATGTTGGTAGAGGATCAAGACTAGGTTGGGTTGATTTAAAATAAGAGATCAAAGTGGGTTATGTAGTGTAGTTGACATGTCTAGAGGAAGTAAGCTAGAAGGATTTAAGAATATAACAAATTAGTAAGGTCTTATCAAAGCATGGTCAAGAATCATACTATAAAGGGGATAAACAATGACTAGATGGGAAGTACTATGTGTGCACTTCATATCAGACCTATAAACATCCAATGAAGAATAACTAATATAGGTACTATATATAGAGAAGGAGCTAGACAAATAAAATTAAAAGCATGATATAAATAAGAATGATATCTAAGTATCTCTACATTTTTATCTTGAGAAAAACCAAGTAAAAAGGAATCATCTAAATAATATCCATCATTGTAATAAGGAGTGTGAATATCAATAGTATGTGCATTGATGATTTTATTAGTCGAAGATGCATGATGAGTGTTTAGTTTTTGTTAGAAAGATGGGAATTTCATCTAATGGTTTTTGATGGGTTTGAGGTCATAAAAGAGGTAATTGAGCAATTACATGAGAAGAGAGATCTAAAGTTTTGATTTTAAAATTGATCTAGTTAGGTTCATCATCATTTGAATTTGAGAGATTAGGTGGTATGTTACCTATTAATTTAGGGTGACCATTAAAACCTTTATTATAGTTGAGGGGGTAATTAAAGCATTGTGACTTGTGAAAAGGAATGGTAGGTAAAGGTTCAAGGGTAGGTATTTTAAAAACACCTCATTCTTAAAATTATTCAAAATTACAAGGATTTGTATCTCCTTTAATCTTGTATATAAAACCATTATGAGTACATTTAACACATTGACATGCTAAAGAGGCTATGACTATCATATGGTGTGTTTAAGATCAACTGAGTAAAATGTTATATGACAGTGAGAAATTAAATATCATGAATTTAATATGCATCATGACATGGGAACTATGATAGGAATCTCAACAAACCCTAAAGGAATCATTCATCTTCTATCATGCCCTTAACATGTACTTTGAATAGATATGAGATTACATTCATAATATCTAAGTGTTTTAATAAAATTGAGGGAAGTCATGCAATTGCCTGAGCCTTTATCAATCAGATCATGCTTGACTTGGATATCTCCTATCTGGATGCTATTGAATAATGGAAAGTCATCTAAATGAAGTAATATATCATCGAGAATCATTGAAGTGATAGGGAATTTTAAATAAAGATAACTATCTACTATTTTGTCAATGTGGATAAACATTTCTTCACATTATTAAATAATGTTATCTTTATACCCTAAAAAAGTAGATTCTTTCCCCATAGGTGGGGGATAAGGGATGTTCATTTCAAATAAAAATTGTACTATATGATTAAAATGATGAGAGGAAATTCTCATAAGTAATAAGAAAGTGATTTTATGGGAGATATGAAAGTTTGGTTATAGGATCCACTTCATCATATCTCATTAGAATTTTATCAAATAAAGTTGCATAGTTTGAAATAAATCCTTTGAGAGTGTAGTAGAAGTGAATTTAAATTTATGTTGGTAAGGTGTATCTAATTTGGATTTAATTCATGGGTTGATCTATTGTATTTTATTGTGTTGACTTAGATGACATGGTTAAATCATTAATTATGTCTTGTGAATGAGAGGAAAAGCACATAGAATATTTTGGGATTTTTAAGTGAGATATCTTGGTTAGGGGGGGTAGAAGTTATATTGATATTATGTGAGTTAGTGTATAATTATATAATTTTATTTGACACTTGTGTGATAATAGATTGTGGTGTGGAATTTACTGAAATTGGTTATGTATACCCCAATTGTGTGAGATGAGATGGGTAATAATATTGAACAATACATAAAGTTGGGAAATTATTATAGTTGGACGAATGATAATGATTTATATAATAAACTACTCTCATATTATTTATATTAATAAAATTCTCATCATGCATGTTAGCATTATGATACACAAGACTTTTGACATTATTGGTAGTGGGAAGTTGGGTAGTACTAGCTTGATGATTAGGAAGGGGATCCTTGTAAATAGATAAATGTGCACTAGCTTAATGAAGGGATTCATGTTTATTTTTGGTTTCATGAGCCTTAAATACAACTTCATAATCTTTTCTAAGTGTACACATGAGTAATTCATGATCAAAGTTACATCCAATAAGGTATTCCATAGCAAACGTTCTTAATTGGTGACAATTTTCATAAGAATGACCCCAACTTGCATGATACCAATATAATTTTTGTGCATCATACCAATGTTTGGTATGGAAAGTAGGATAAATATCTCATGGTTAAGGTTGAATAAGAAATTTTTTTATATCTATTAAGGAAAGTGATTTATGGATATCTACAATATTTACTTGAGAAAATGTAGAAATAAGATGATGATTGTTGGAAATTGATGATGAAAGAATATGATCTATGGGACCATTACACTGAATGTATTTAATTTTTTATATGGAATAATAGGTATTAATTACACCATCATTGGTTTAAATTCTATTTTTATTTTTCATAAGACTTTGAGTTCCTATGGGAGGGTATAAAGGTTCAAATTTGTGAATATGAAAGTCTAGATATTTGGCTTGGTCGAGGGATTCTTCTAAATATTTTGGAGAAAGAGTAATCACATGGCATTGTAATTTAGAGTTAATATAATTAGTGAATAAGTTAAATATATTATCATTTGACATGTTATGTTCAACTTTTTTACATAATGATTTCCACCATTTGATGAATACTTGAGTTGTTTCATACTCTAATTGTTTATAATTGATAAAATGAGCTAGGTTGTTCTTAGGAAGATCATTAGTTTGGAATTGAACCAATGTATTAACTAAGTATTCTAACTTAGATATAAAATGAATTTTGAGTTAATTATAACAATATAGATCATCACTTGAAAATCTTTTAGCTAAGATTTTGGTGGAAATGAAAGTATCAAGTTTAACCCAATCTTTGCATAAATTTCCAAAGGATTTCAAATGCAAGAATAGATACATGGATACATTATAGGTGATAGTGGGGAATATGATACCCATGCCAATGTTTAAAATTTGAGGAAATATAGGTTAATTTTGTAAATGTTTAATAGCCTTGTTAAGAATTAGAGGTTGTGGCATACATTACCATGTGCATCTCTAAGGTTGGTAGGGGTGTATTAGGATTTTACATCCTCCATTGAGTAGGTTTAGGATGAATTTTAAAATACCTTAATTGGTTTTTAATTTGCATGATTTGATTGTAATTATTAATTTGAAAATTATCCATTTGATTTAAATTTTTTAATAGAATTTTATTAGTGTTAATAGTATTTTGACTACTGGAAGCAACATGGGATGCATTAGTGGTATGAGAGGCATTGATAGTTTGAGATGAAATAGTATTTTGAGATGGATTAGTAGTTTTATGAATTTTAGTATTAGTGTTAGTATTTTGAGTAGACCCACTAAAGGTCAAACTTGCCATGTTTGTGGCAATGTTTGGCATGGAGGATGAATAAGGCATGGAAGATGAAGACAGGCTAGCATAGGAAAACATGAGAGAGGAGAAAGGTGTGATAAAATTCATAGAATGACTTGAACAAAATATTTTATAAAATATAGGTGAAGGTGAATGGGGTTATCTAATGTGAGGTTCCATCATGAGGTTATAAATGATTACAGTGTCTTTACCTTGATGTTAAGGGTTTTCATTGATGAAAAGGATCATTTCTGCCATATACTCAAGATAAATTTCATCCTTTACCATAGGTATGGATAGATTATTAAGAGAATAATAAGTGATGGGTCCCATAATTATTGGTTCTATTAGTAACATGGATGTTGCTAAGATTAAGATTATATACCACATGATATGGTAGATGCATCTAATAGGATTTATGAGGATTAGTAAGACTCATCTAATTAGTTTGATTTTATTATGAAACTTCATAAAATATATGTTGCATGATGAAAAATAAACTTATCTACACACTTAGTAGAGAATTGAAAGTTTAGAAGCTGAAAATTAAGTAGATTGATTTGGTTAGTCTAGTTAGAGTAACATAAAAATAAAAAAATATAAAAACTAACTAGATTGAGTTGGTCGATCTATTTGGAAAAACAAGATAATAGAATATTCTATAAATCAACTAGATCAAGTTGGTCGATCTTGTTGGAAAAATAGTATATAAAATAACTATATTGACCCAGTCAATCTAGTTGAAAAAAAAACAAAATAGAATAGTCTGTAAACTAACTAGAGTTGGTTAATCTAGTTATAAAAATTGGATGGAAGAAAAGTCTAATAGATCAAATTTTTTTATCTAGTTCTATAGTCTATCAAAAAATTTAAATTATCTAAAGCTAAATGTTTTATTTTATAAATAGAATTGAAATAAGCACATAATAAAACTAGATCAAACTGGTTGAACTAGTTGAAGAAGACATCACATATTTGTATCAATTTTGGATAATACACTCTAAAATATAACATAAAACATCAATAACAAACAACAAAAATATAATTTTTATAACTACTATTGCTAACTAATTATATGAAAATATTAGGAGATTATACTAAAGGTTTTATTTGATAGTGTAGGCTTCCAAAGATATTAGATTATCCATTGGATAATGATGGCTCAATGGTTTAGGGTGATAAATATGGAGGAAGTGTCATTACCATGGATCAATAAAATCAATTTCAAGGGTAACATAGAAGTAAATTCCTAGAACTAACCACTAACCTATGCACCACACAATCAAACAAATGGCTAGATTCCTAAGATTCAATATAAAGGAAAATCCTAGGCATTTAATAAATACCATGAGATACATGGAAACTAAAGACCCTATTTATATTTTTACTATGGATATGAGTAATGGGGAAATCCACTCACACCATGATTATGTAAACAATAGATAAGGATCATAAATAGAATATCGATTAACCCTTTACAATATTTGTTAAGTAATTTTAAAACTACCAGTACATAATTTCTAGGGAAAGCCAAACAAGATGATAATAAAGGTAAAATATAATTTTATCAAAACCTAAGTTATAATTTTTGAAGTCAAATAAGTATCCAACTATTTTATTTCAAAATTAAAAGTGTTTAATAATCAATATGAAAATAGATGTTAATTACCTTTGCTTATGCTGAAAATAAAACATATAGAACAAGATTGAGTGAGTCGATCTAGTTAAGAAAACCATACATAATGAAATCAAGCTAGTTAACTCAATCTATTACAAAAAAGGCCCAATCAAATGAAATTGACTAGGTTAACTTAGTTTGATGGTATAAGATAAACACAAAACTAGATCTATCAGGTTGATCTAGTTAGATGTGTGGGTACAAATTTAATAACTAAAAACTAAAGAAAATAGTAGGAAATTTTAATTTTAACTAAAAATTAAGAAATGAAATTTAATTAAAATTGATAAAATGGAAACACTAAGTTGTTAATAATGAACATGGAAGATATAATAATATTGACTAGGTAGATTTAGTCATTTTTTTTAGAGTGATAAATTAGTATTTGATTGGGTCATCCATGCGTGTTTTTGTTCTTGTAAAGGGAAAACATAATGTTATTAGATATAATCAAGCTAATTGATTTAGTGAGTTGAAAATGAAATACAAAAATGAACAAAATTAATATTATTGACTTAGTTAGGCATAAAAGATAAGATAAATGACTAGATCAATCGGTTTGATCTAGATGTCTAAAACTAAAAACCATGTGAAAAAAATACAAAAAGGGATCGATAGGATTGATCTAGTTGAAAAATTTTGCACATAAGATAAAACATGATCTAAATGATCAATTTGGTTAAAAACCTACACACATAATATAAAACTAGATTGACATACTTGATCTAATTACTAGTCATTATAAATTTTAAAAAATTACAAGGCCTAGATTTATGTTAGGTTCAACAAAATATATGCAATGAGTTAGGATGGATCTATAACTTGTATTACTTAGTGAATTACAAGCACAAAAAATTCAATGTTATCAAAAAATTCATTTCATATATATTTATATCAAGACATGACCAATTTAGATCTACTCAACCTAACCAAGGGATGTCTTACTACACAATACCAAATGAGAGGGTTCCAAATCATCTAGGCAAATGATACTATGAAATAACCCTAAATAGGCCTATAATACATGAAATAAATCTAATCTAATGTTCACTAAAGATTGTGACATAAAGGGGGATAGTTAAACATATAAAATAAAATATTAAAAGAGAACTCTAATGAAGTCAATGTAGAGGTAAACTAAGAAAGGAGTTAAACATTCATCCTATTACTTTGTGTAATATCTATCTACCAAATGAAAGAGTAAAAGTTAGGAATAATTACCTTGAATGATCTTGTTGTGGCTTAATATATCCCTTATCTAATGGTGCTCTTTAAGAGGTTTTTATGGATTTTTAAGGATCAAACTATAGAAAATAGCTCTAGGCTAAAATACTCCTACTTTGCATCCAAGACTTTCCCTCAAGACAAGATTATTTCCTTCCAAGGTAAAATCCTAAGTAATCACTCCATAAGTGTAGAAAAAATATAATTATGAATTTTAGTAATGAATAAATGAATGTTACTCTCTATTATATTGAAGTAAAGGTGGTATTTATAGATAAGGATTGACCCTAAACCCTTACATGAATTTATTAGACAAGATCAACTAGATCGATCTTGTTAGGCATGAAAGATATCTATTAGGTCTCAAATTAGGTTACCAAAGCTAACGTAGTTTTATAAAATGCACTCAATCCCTAAAAATATTGACATAGATGACATAGTAGGAAAATTAATAATAAGGGGTTTTACTTAATAAATAGCTATTTTGGGAGGTGAATTGCTTCAAGGAGTGAGAAAATGGGGTTTAGATGCTTAGGGAGTTGGATAAAATTAACTTGTAGTGGTTTTAGGTAATGGTATAAGAACCAAAAATCTTGAAAAGCACCAAAATAATTTTCATCCCTTTGTCAGTGACATCTTTAAGGCATGCACACAAAGATATTAAAAATTAATAGGTTCTTACAAGAGATAAAGTGTTAGTAAATGATAAAGTTTAAAAATATTATGTGTGTATAGGCACTATGGATGCATGGCTATCATGGCCAACCATAATACATATGAGGGGATGTATTTTTATAACCAATCACTATAAACGGTGGGTAGAAACACATATTTTTGACCACATACTAGGCTAGTTTTTATTGGAACACTCTATATCACATTTGGTCAGGGTTATTAGGTTAGACACACTAGGGAGCCATGATAAATGGGGAGGTGAAGGGTTCCATTTATAGTTATTATAGTGATTTCTCTTGATCCTATTATGGAAAGATAATTATAAAGACAAAAATAATAAACATAGGAAAAGGGAAGATGCAGGGAGGTATCACTCATTCCATAGAGTTGTAAAAGAAATCCCCAAGTGGCTCCAATGGATAGTTGAACCATATAATGATGAGAACACATATGGACTCAATAAGTTTTTGTGGTTCCACAAGGGGGATGGAAGGGATTCACACCATCATGTGACAATGATGAAACACATCCCTTGGGTGGTTATGGGTATTTCACTACTATTGGTATGTAAAATTTAAGTTTATGCTATCATGTTTTATTTTCCTATCGGTAGAGATATACATGCTAGTTACTAATGTCAGATATACTTGAATATATATATATATATATATATATATATATATATATATATATATATATATATATATATATATATATATATATTCAAGTATATCTGACATTAGTAACTAGCATGTATATCTCTACCTGTAGGAAAATTATATGATAAATTTGAGGTCAATTTGATTTATTTTTTTAGGTGTGATGGTGGAGGAGACATGACAGAGGAATATAAGGGATGATACACACCATGATACTATGTGGATGCCTGATCCCATGGCACTAGTGGTTAGAACACATGTGATTTAGTTTCAATTGGTGGAGAGGCTATTAGGGAGCTCCAATGATGTTATTAAGTTATTTATTAGGTGGTGTAATTATCATGGGTAAGAGGAGGTGAGGTGGAAACATGGTAGGAAGTATCTAAAAATATGGATATCCACATGGTAATAGTTGGAGAGGTAGCATGCTTCTAGTAAAAACTAACTTCATTATAGGGGTAGGTCATGGGTATGGAGTTAAAAAATTATAAACTAGGGATGCATTTGGAGGCTGAGTGATAGAGAGCCTCCATGGAAAGAGTGACACCTCACTCACCTAAGAGTTTAGGTGATCCATAAGCCTAGATCCTACACTATACTCATCTATATTTTTGATTGTACATATGATGATGCACTTGTGTATAAAATTGAGACATTTATATAGAGATATATTTTTATGACTCATTGTGTTATCTACATATATTGCTATAGTGCATGAGTTATATCCTTCCTATCACACATTTATGTTTAAGTTTAATTTTATAGAAAACGTGATGTAATGTCATGCTTTATTTATTATTTTATAGTAGATGTGAGAAAATGCATGGTAAAAAAGAATAAGAAACTAAAATTGTAAAAAATGAATATCTTAAGTAAGTAGATAAATAAATAAACAAATAAAATATAAAAAATGAATGTAAAAAAAACTAAATCTTGTGGCAAAGTAATAAAACATTACAAAAATAAAATATCCAATGTAATAAAATGCCAAAGAGATAATAAAATAAGGATATATATGAAAAATATGTCATTTAATGTAAGATGAGACAAGCCAACTTATATCAAACTTAAATTAAAATATAAATGATTTTAAAGATGTTATCTGAAATGTAATACAAGTAAAATCAACTTAAATTAAATATAAAGAAAGACACACATAATTGTAAAATACATCCAATGTAAGATAATTAAAATCAACTTAAATAAAAATAGGATATAAAATGAATGTTAAAAAAACTAAAGATCTTATGAGTAAAAAATAAAAATTAGTGCTTATTCTAAAATGTGATGTAAGAAATCAAAACTGTATAAAGACATGACTATGATGACTAAAATGGTGTGGATGTTCATTTTTGAAGAAGCTCTAGTTATATTCCTCAAGGTCTTACAATAAAACTCACAAATTGAAAAGCCAAGTGGTGTTATAAATGAATTAAAATTAAAATCTAAAATGAATGGGAAGGGATCTGATCATCTAAAAGTTATATCTATGAAAATGATATCAAAGAAGATATGATGGAGATGTAAGGATTCAAGGTGCTGCAAAGATGATGTAGAAATCCTTAGTGGTGACAAAACACTCTATTTGAGTGGGAAAGGCTAAGATATATCAACATAAAAGACAATGGAAAACATACCTAACAAGCAAAAAATTGGGATAACAAGTAAAGTATATAGATCATCCCATGAATGTTCAATGCATGAAAATTAAAAAAATAATCCTACTTTCCCACAAGTTTTTCCTCACTCCTCAGGATCCCTTATAAAGCCATCAACCTACTATGAATATTGGGTATTTGTGTGGGAAAGTAAGTGGAACTAAAATGTAAGAAGATATTATTATGAAATGAGATATCCTACCCTATTATACTTTCCTACTGGATCCTAATGAACCTCAAATCTATCATGAGGATAACTATGGAGTTTGATCTTTGGCTAAAATAGATGTGTCAAAAATATCACTTCTTTTGGTGTGATATAACTCTTAAGATTTATTTTAATTGTAATATTTATGTGGCTTTTAAATATTTTGCATTTTTATATTCCTCTTCCATATGGATTTGAAAATACTAAATATGGATGATATAGATAACTAACATAATAGAACTTATGCATAACTGCTAGAAAGGAGAATCTAAAGACCATGGTACCTATAAGACTCCTAGAATTTCCCCACATGATGGTTTGAAATGGAAATATATGCCTTAGTGTGCATCAAGTGAAATGAAGGATGAAAATGGGAATTATTAAAGATCAATTCATGTATAAAAATGATACAATGATGAATAGAATTATAGTTGACCATAAGAAGTAAGAAATATTCTTCAAAAAGTGATTAGGTTATGTTATTAATGGTGATAATCATGTCACTAGAGAATATAAGCTAACCTACATAGGTTTTGTCATAATAACTAATATGAGAAGTCCTCCTAAAAGAGGGGAATGTAAAATGAAACCAAAGAAGCACTAGGATACTAAGGTAAATTGAAAAATGTTAAAAATGTGATGAAATAAACCTAAATATGATGCATAAGATCCACAATGAAATGAACGTTTCTCTTAAGGTGATATAAATGATAGAAATAAATATTAATTTAGTGATATCTAATATCCATAAGGAATAAAAGGATTACAAAGCGATTGGAAAATGAAAAAGAAAAAAAAAAAACATATATGATGAAAATTAATGTGCTAAAAATGTGAAAGAACATGACAAAAAAAAGATAATAACAAGTATCACATATACTACAACTACTAATGATATGAAATATAATCATATGAAAATGTGAATAATTTGATATGAAACAATTATATGTTCACAAGTGTCATGAAATATCTCAACATACATCATCTATAACATATGATAAATCCTATTGCAATTGATATATGGATCTAACCATGGTCTCCTCTACTCTATTTGAGAGTCATGTTAGGACTCCATGGCATATGATCTATAAATAAAATTAGGTACACTAGAAGGAGGAAGTTGTGGGGCTTCCTTATGAGAATCATATATGTGAGTAATATGTGGTTTCATGTTGGACACATGCTCTGCTCTAAGGTAAAAATTTAGTCATAAATGAGGTTGTTCCTTTATCCTTAATGAACTATGTGAATGATGTTGGGAGCTTAGAGGCAGGGGAATAAAAACGTGTCTAAAATATGGATGGATAGACCTACATTTACTTGTGTGATTTTTAGCACACTAATGCCAAATATAATACACATCATTATGTCTGGGAATATAGTTTGGTGTAATTTTTGGTAACAACATGTTTTAAAGACTATTAATCCTAGCTAATTTGAGATGAAGTGTATCAAGATACTATCAAAGAGATCTATAATGAGTTGAATAATGCATATTAGTATTATGGAAGCAAAAAATGCTCCTAAGAATAGCATACCTTTTAGTCAGCTATTAGTAGTGGGAGTTGGGACTTGTAGATTTTACTATTATAAGAATATTTGATAAACTCTTTAATCTTTAGCTAAATGACTGACTACCTTGTGAAACTCATAATACAATTCATCCTATTGGGTGGGTGGCTAGGGTACCATGTCTAAACTATGTGTAAAATCATAATGTGGTATGTATGGAACCTCATAAAATAAATCATCGATATCAGAGCATAGAATGGTAAACTCAAGAACTTAGTTTTTATTATGACATCTTTGGTACTCTTGGAATTGGTACATTGAGTGACCACAAAATCTATGAAAAAAAAATGGCATTGCTATTTCTTTGGTAATAAACCTTGGTGTGGGTTTTATAAGTGTGGCAAACATATTTAGAGTAAGTGAGTTCAATAGATCATAAAAAATGCTAAATTTATGAGATCTAATCATAACATAGTCATTGAGCATGATTTAAAGAGGATCAAAAGTAACAAGATATTTATGTGAAGCTAGAATGGACTTTAACTTTACCATATGGACATCAACCAAAGAGGAAATAATGTCAAGTAAATTATAAAGAGAGCTAGGGTGAATGATATAAATTAAGTTAACACTATAGGAATAAGATTGATTTAAAGAGCATTGGAGAGAGGAATGATAACTAAATATTTTTGCACATTTATCTTTGGCATTAAAAAAATTATGGGTAATCAAGATTAAAACCTTCATATTAATATGGAGTAATAAGATAAATATTAAGGTATTAAACCATTACATCACTAGAGAATGAATGGGAATTAAGATTCATAGTGATTATCATAGAAGTGGGAATTCTTTTAATTGGCTTCTTTAGAGAATGAGGTCACAAGGAGGGTGGTAACCAAGATATGATGTTATAGGGGAGATATAATGTTTTAAACTTCATATTAATCTCATTGGTCTCATCATCATCATAACATAAGAGTAGGTTTGATATTTACCATAAGTTTGGGGTAACCACTATAACCTCTATTTGAGTTGACATGATAATTAAAACATTGGTATTCTTGAAAGGGAATTATAAGAAAAGGCTCAAGGGTTAGTATTTTAAAGACACTACATTCTTGGAATTTACCAAAATTTGAAGGGTTAGTATCACCTTGAATCTTGTAGATAACACCTTTGTAAGGAAATTTGATGCACTAACATGTGCAAGAGGCCACTACTCTCATGTGATGAGTCCAATCGTGACTGAGAAAGATGTTATATGATAGAGTAAAGTTCAATGTCACAAACTTAATCTAACCATGAAAAGATGTACCATGATAGAGAGTTAAATACATCCTAAAGGAGGAATTTATCTTCAATCATATCCTTGGCACATGATTTTTGTATACGTAATACCACATTTTGAATATCCTAAAGTTTTTAATAATTATAAGGAGGTGACACAAGTGTTAGAGCCTTCATCTATCAAGGCTTACTTGACTCAAATATCACCTAATTGAAAACTAATAAAAAATGGAGGATCACTAACATGAAGTAAGATATTTTTGGGGATCATATATGTTATATGAAATTTTAGGGAAAGAGATGCATTTGTAATTTGATCAACCTAGATGGAAATTTCATCAAACTATTGTAAAATTATATTCTTAGAATTAGGCAAGGTAGTATCTTGCCCCATAGGTGTTGGTCAAATAATGTTCATGTAAATTAAGAGTTGCATCAATAAATTCATATTATGAGGATAATTCATCATGAGATCAAAGAGTTAAAATCTAAAGGTGAAATTAGAAAGTTATTCTATGGGATCACATTCATGAAAGCTGATGTGAGCTAGACAAGACTTTTATAGTTTGACTAAATTTTTAAATGGGTCAATTGAAGAGGGTAATAATCTAGATTTAATATAATTAGGAATTAAAGCATGTGGTATTGGCATTTCTGGTATAGTTGAGGTAGGTTGAGTTAATGGTATCAACTTGGTCGATGTAGTTGGTTATATAGAGACATCTAAATCAGACTGTATCTACATGGTTGATATAGTAGAATTATAATTAAGGTTATAAATAAATTATACTAGCTTGGTTGGTACTATATAAATAAAATTAGTTAATAAATTAGACTATATTAGGTTATCTAATACAATTATATATGATATGGAAACTAAATATTAACTTCTTGGTTGGTACAAATGGAACATACGTTGATGGAAAAAAGATCACATCACACTGACTGATGTAATTATGAAGACATACAATGGTATTGCATTGGTTAGTATAGTTTTTAATGAGGAAAAATTTACCAAGGTGGTTGGTACATATAGGATATATGAAGGTATAGAAATTAAAATTTACTTAGATTCAATATCCATAAAAGATATGAAAGGTTATCTTGAATTATTTGATAAGTAGCATAAGGAATATGATTATGATGAGGATAAAGATAAATATAAGAGACTATTCTCTTCATGTTTTTCATATTGAAAAAACTTTACATATAATTATAATAATTAGGATTAACCATGGTTTCAACAACATTGGTGGCTTTTGGTTGATTTTGATTATCAGGCTTTTGGTTTTGGTTATGGTTTAGAAGTGAATTTGAGTAAAAAATAAGGTGAGCATTAGTTTGGTGAAGTGAATCATGCTTGAATTTGGAGTCATGAAATTTGGATACCTTATCATAAGATTGGTGTCTTTATCTAATCATGAATTCATGATCAAATTTTTAACCAAGTAAGAATTCTAAAGTAAGGTGTTTAGGTTGTTTACAAGTTTTATGTGAATGTCCCTAATTTACATGAAGTAATTTTTTAAAAGATCATACCAATTATAAATGGGATGGGAAGTGTATAATTATATAGGTGAGGGTTGAGTAAGTTATTTAATAAGCTTATCTAAGGATATAGGTTTATGTCTTTCACATTATTAACTTGTGAAGTAGGAAGATGAGGATGGAAGGGACTTTCATTTTCAGGTGTGGAAGAATCACTTCATTAGAGCTTCGTGGTAAAATAACATTCATGGTTCTCTTAGAATCATAAGTTTATGATATGTCATACTTTTTTTTATTTTTATTTTTATATTTGATAAGCATTCATTTAAAAATCTTGGGTTGGGAAGGTTTGAATTGTCTTATGAGGAAATATTCACATTTATCTTGGTTGAGGCTTCCTCCAATAATTTTAAGTAAATGGTCATGATGAATGTTTGTAGTTTAGGTTAAGGGCATTGGTAAACAAGTGGAATAGGTTTTTTTATAACATTTTATGAATAACTTTGTTGGCCAAGGCTTTCTAACATTTTATGAAGGCTTAGGAAGTCTCATTTTCTACTTGCTTGCAATTAATAAAGTGGGTTGTTATTTTGTAGGTAAGTCATTAGATTGAAACTCCTAAACCAATGGTTAAGGAAGTCTTAAAAACTAGATATGGAGTCATAATTTAATTTTTTATACCAATATAAGGCATATTTAGATGAGATTTTGACCAATAGATTAATAACAATAAAAGTATTGAGTTTAATTTAGTTTGTATAGAGGTTGTTAAATGATTTCAAGTGAAAAATAATATTAGTAGATCTGTTATAGGTGATCAAATGAGTGATGAAACCCATGTCAGTATCTATAATTTTAGAAGCCAATGGTTTGTTTTGGAGATGTTTAATATATTTATTTTGAAGTGGTGGTTGAAAAATCATTTTACCATGAACATATCTAAGAGGGTGTAGGATAAATTTAGATTTGGCATTACCCATTGAAGTTTTTGAGGGTAATTTTGAATGTTCAAATGTTGTTTTTGAATTTATATCATCTAATCACCATTTTTGGCTTAAGTTATCCATCTGGTTCATTGCTTATAGGATGATTTGATTAGGATCTAGAGTATTTTGGTTAGAGGTGGAAGATTGAGTAGCCTATTGGGATGTGATAGAAATAGTGTTGACATTGGAATTAATATTAATATGGGACCTTTGTGTTGGATTACTATAGGAGAGGCCTGCCATGTTAGTAACAATACTAAGCATGGTGGATAGGGAGACGAGTGAGGAAGTTGAACAATTAATTTCCCCAAGTATTATGGTAAAATTATGAACAAAAGAGGGATGGCATTCCAAATGTTAAACCACCATAGGGTCCTTACCCCTATGTTTATGATGTAAATGGGTATATATTATCATCATGCATATATTCTCAATGTGACATTATTATTTTAACTTTAATTCTTGAAGTATGTGACCTCATCTAGTGATTTTAATATTATTATTTTGCTAGTAGTTTTTAAATCTAGTGGAAGGCACATGAAAATTGATTTTAATTTGGTCTTAAGTCTTTGAATTTTTTTAAGGAATGGAGGTTTTTATATAAACTTTATGGGGATTAGTTAGTTCCGTAAAATTAATATTGTTATAAAATATTTAGAATTCCATAGTGGGTTTTCTCTTTAGTTTTATCAAAAATGTATTCCATAGTGGAAAAGAAAATATTAACTCTATCGAGTTGGCCGATGTAGTTAATTACACACAAATGTTAAAAATAAACTATATCTATTTGGATGATACAATTGGGAAACTAAAACTACAAAAACTAAATTGTATTGGGCTAGATGGTACAATATGATCACAAAAATGAATTGTATTAGGTTGGATTATAAAATTGGTATGAAGATGGTAAAATTAGATTTTATCAAATTGATCAATGTAGTTAAGTAAACACACAAAATTATATTAGGATTGTTGATGTAGTTGGTAAAATATAGAGAACTATATTAGGTTAGCCAATGTAGATGGAAAACACATAAAATTATATTGGGTTAGTTGATGCTCTTGTCACACCAAAAAATGTATTGGGCTAGCTGATGCAGTTGTTACACAACATATAATGGTATTAGGATAGCTTATACAATCAATATAAAAATATAACTAATAAAAAAGATCAAAATAGGGAGGTATAACTAAATAAAGGGTGTGTTTGACTTGTAGGCTCTTAGATATATTGATCATAATCATAAATAGTGGATAAAACCATGAATGCACTAACCAAAAAAGAATCCAAAATTCCTATGGCCACATTATCCTATCTCTGAGGTACATTTAAAGTAGCTTATAAGGGCTAACCACTTATTAGTGCACTATAAAAGGAAATGGTTTGAATGTTTCCTAAATAATAATTTATGATATACTATGAGGTAAATGGAAAATTAAATACATAAATAGATATATCTAATGGCTTAAGTATTGGGTCCATACCCCTCACACTATGATGTAGTTAAAATTGAAAACCACTTAGCTTAGAATGATAGTTCTTGTGAGTTTTAGAATTACTGGAACATAGTTTCTAAGAAGACAAAATAAAAATAAAGATTGAAAATGATATATGTATAAATCAAAATTTTCAATATGAAATTAATTAAATAAGAAAAATAATGATATCAATCTATCCAATACAGTAAAAAATAGAAAATAATTAAATATAACTATACCATTCATAGATAGATAGGTAAAGGTATCAAGTTGAATGATATAGGTAGACTGAAAACTATATGATGGTTTGGAAGATTTTGCTAAGAAGCTAAAAGGGTAAATGTGAAACTGATCTAGCCAAAGAAAGGATAAGATTCATGTTAGGTTCACTAGAATGTATGCATGAGATAGAATGACCTAAAACTATCCTCTTTCTATCAATAGACCAAGATTCAAATAAGGTTAATCAAATAGAGTCTATATATACTTTGACAATTTGGTAAGAACTAATGATATCTATAGATATAGTAGAGGGTAACCTAAAACTAAAATTTCAAGAGGAAAGTATTCCAAAACCTAAGTCTATGACACAAGGATATAGCTCTCACAAAAACTCAGAAAAGGTAAATGTTGTAATTATTATGTCCCAACATGCCCCATCCTTAAATCCTTAGTTGGGGACCCTCCTGGTTCAAAGTGATTACTTCCTTTATCTGCTCTTGCTTAATTTATTGTTCCTTGATTAAAAGTTATGAATTTTATCAAATTCTAAAAGAGGCTAACCATTTTAAATTATTCTTTGAAACTACTTTTAAAATCCCTTTTTATGTAATTGGAACTAGATCTTAGAAGGTGATCTAATTTCCAAGATTTATTGCATTTTCCTTTAAGTAATTTAACTTGTGATGGTTTTATTTCATGATCAATTAGCTAGATATTTATAATGTTTTACCTCATGACTTAGTAAAAATTTAATGTTATAGACTACTCATATAGTTTTTTGGGTCTTTCTAAGTATAAAATATGACTGAGCCCTTTTAATATCTGAGTTTCAGTTTACTTTGGGCCTTTAAATGATTTATTCCCCTTTAAATCAACTAAGTCTTTATAATATTGCATTATAAATATTTAGTCAATTTTGGTCTTTATGCTTTAAAATTGGAAGTGTTTAGGCCTCTTTTTCAATAGTCAATTAATTATTAAGTTTAATATGATCGACTTGGAAATTATGGCTTAAATTGAATCACCATTTATATCTTGTTTTCATAAAATGCATTATTTACAGAATTCATTTTTTAGGTTTCTAACACAATCATTTCAATGGAAATATTGTAGGCACAAAGAATCTTTGTAAACATCCAGATTTATCCACATGTCTAAATCATGTTTTCCAAGAACCCAAGGCTCATTCAAAAATGCATGCCCTGAAGTTTTCTCCCATGGTTGAGATCTCTTCATGTGTCTTGATCTCATTCACTCAAAGTTGTTGTAGCATTTAATGACTAAGTGGTGGCTATTTAACCCTTAGTTTATATTAGGTGATTTATTAAATAATAACATATTATTTATTAACACAAGGTGATAACCTTGTGAAAATAAATAACATTATTATAATTATTTAATAGTTATTGATAGTTTATTAAAACGGTTGTTCAGGATGGTTAGACTCATTATTCAAAATGGTCACCTCTCTTCAAAATTTATTATAAAGAAGGTTTACCCCTATTGATTATACACATTCAAATTTATGAGATTTATTCATAGGTATTTGTGAAGGTTATTTTGGTAGGAAAAGTGAGAAGGGAAGCTGTATTAGGGTTAAATTTTTTTCTCGATATATGATAAATCACTTTTGGTGGGTTTTGTTTACCTCGTGGAGGTTTTCCTATGGTAAATATTATCTCTATGTAAATTTGATCTCTGTGTGATGCTTTGCTTATCAATATTCTTCTAGATCCATGTATGTTTCTTTATTTCTTTCATGCTATCAGAGCTAGTAAAGGAGATTTAATAATCAAATTTTGACTTTGTTTTTAACTTGGAATGCCATATTTGGGAATGGTATGGCCTTGTTCTTGAAGAAAACTATTAAAAATTGTTGAAGATCCTCTTGGTTTTTTTTAAGTTCTTCTAGGCTTTAGGGACCTATCTATGTCCTCTTAAATAATCTAGAGATCATCTGAGACTTTTTAAAGCCAATTTCTTCATTTTTTCCCTTCACCTAGGTACTAGTGTATGGCCTAGGCACTTGGAAAAATTATAAATTTTGATTACTGGCATGAAACTTCTCCCAAAAATTTTTAATGTCTTAGTTTTATAATATGAAGATCTTGTGTAAATTTTCAAGGCTTGTGGAGCTTTGAATCTCCAATTCCAAATTTTTCTCTCCCCCATTGGTGCCTCTATATGGCATGAAAGGATGACATATTTCATTTTGGCATAAAAAATCAAAATTTTAAGTTGTATTCTATTTTTTAGAAAGGATTCAAGAAGATTTTTAGAATTTCATGCCCTCTCGTGGTGCATGTAAGCTTCTATGATATCCCAAATTTCTCTAGGATAACCATTACTAGCCAAATTCATGCTACATGTAAGTAAATGTTTTATATAGTTTGATAAAAATTATTTTGAAAATAATTTATTTAATAATTTTCTCTTTTTTCCACATAACAAAAACCTAGTCCCACTTTATATGACCAAGTTTTCATCCTAATGTGAATAATCAAATTAATCAATTCACTATATGAAATTACATGTCCTACATATTCATTTATTTATTTATTTTTATTTTTTTCAAATTAAAAACATTTAATTATGTATTTATGCATGTAAATTCTTGAAAGAATCTCATAGAAGGATTGGCAAAATTATATTTTGCTTAAAAATTGTGAAGAGGAGGTCCTTAGTTCTATTAGTGTAGGTTTTTATTTTTTCCTATTATTTAATTAGGGAAATTATATATTTGTGCATACATGGAGTTTTCCTACATTTGTGGGATAGGATAGCTTATGTGGAGATGTGTGTCATAGATGTGTCATAGGTGTCATAAGAATGTCATAAGTAACTCCCTTGATGGGAGTTACTTCTCTGTTCTTAGCACCTTGTCACCACCTTTCATGGAGGAGTTACAATCTATTCTTGGGGTGCCTTGACCACCTTTTATGGAGGAGTTACTTACATGCTCTCCTATACGTATTTTTCACTTTGGCCATCTCATGTTAATCAGATATTGGGTTTTCTCCTATTTTTCTTGTGCAATTTATCTTCTTGTATAATTTCAAATTGCTTTAGCATTTATGTGATGTGCACTAGCTTCATCTCATGTGACCATGTCTCCATTGCATTCACATTATGCAAATTCTGGCAACAACTCTGATATGGTATCAAAGCCACTCTGGTAATCGTGTGTCTGGTTATGCTATTAGTTTATTCCAAAATTCTTACTTTGCTTTCTTAGTAGTTTTTTTGTTTAACTCCATTGCATTTGAGAGTTTTGGTAGAGTTTCTTGAAAACTCATGCAAACCCATACGAAAACTTGTTTTAAAAAAATTACTTCTGAGTTAAAATTTGCCAAGACATCTTGTATAGATCTGTTGTGGCTTCAATAAAGGTAGTGGAATTCCTTTTTTTGTCATTCTATAGGAAAAAAATATCTACACATCTAGTTTCTATTTTTGGATGCCACTTTCAACTTGGGGCAGCTCTCTAAGAAGCACATCTACATGTGGAGGTCCATGTGGGGCATCTAGTAGGATGAGGTATGCATGGAGTAGGACTCTATCAGGGTGAAGTGGAGCTGCACAGCATCCAACATGCAAGAGGCACATGAGGAGGTAGTGGAAAACTGCCAGGACTGCATTTTTTTGAAAATGGCACTTTTTTTCTTATTTGGCATCCCATGTGGACCCTTAGTCACTTGGCATCCTTTTCCTACACTTGGCATTTTTTTATGCATTTGATTTGTCTCTTCTGTGATAAAGTCTGCGTTGGAAGTGTTAAAGTCTGCATTGCATTGGAAGTGTTGGAAGGGTGCATGTTCATTGGTAGAAGCCCTGATCTCATCTTCTTGGCAGTGCCTATCAAGGCCTAAGACATCACAAAAACAATGATCCACCTTTCTTTCCTCTTATAAAAAAAAAGTAAAAAAAAAACTAGCTGGAAATTCATTTTTTTGCCTTACTAGTATTTTTTTAACTAAAAGAGGAAGGTAAACTTGCTTTCATGCATACCGAGACAATCAGTTAAAATTTCTTTCATAAAGACCTTTTTTGGATTCCTTGCTCTGTGTTGAGTTCAAAACTTGGTTGGAAGGCCACTTTCTCTCTCAAAATAGGCATTTTTAATGTTTTAGTGCTATTTTTTTGCAAAAACACTAGTTTACAAAAAATTAAATCTTTAATATCTTACAAATGGTAGCTCAGATTTGGGTTCCATTTTTTGAAAAAGTATTTGTAATTAAATTATCCATAGTGTAGGCTTGTTATTTGTCAAAAATTCACTACTTTATAAAGTGCAAAAATTTGGGTCTCCCGAGATGCATTTTCAGCTGAGTCCAATGTCCTGTTTGCTTAAAGTCTTGCACTGATTGTGATAAGATGCATTCTCAGCTGAGCCTGACATATTTTGAGTGTGCACTTGAATATTTGGGGGGGGCTCATCATTTTTGGGGGGTGTGATTTCTTTTCAACACTTGCAATTTTTTTGCTTTCATTCTCCTTTCTGCATAATTTCACAACTTACAATCAACACAACTTCACCTAAATTTAGATTAAAATGGATTATTTTCAACTTAAACCCCTAACACCCTTCAACTATCATGAATGGAAGGTTAAAATGTCAATCATTCTTAGAAGCAAAGGGTTGTATAGGATCACCATGGGTACTGAAGTAAAACCCAACACTGATGCTGAAAAGGTTAGGTGGTACAATCGTAGTGATAAAGCCTATGGATTATTGAGCTTGTCCATATCTCCAAAACTTCTCTTCCATTTAGAAACTGCCAAGACTCCCAAATACATATGGGACATTATAGAAATCTTATTTGGGAAGCTTGATGAGATGAGAGGTCATGAGCTCGAAAACAAACTCATAAGTCTAAGTCCTAGCAACTTTGACACCCTACAGGACTTCTTCACTAAGTTTAAGGCCCTTAGATTGTAATTGAAAGAATGCGGGATAGATAAGAAAGATTACCAACTCATCCTTTCTATTCTCACAAAGTTAGGTTCAAGCTATTCAGTCTTTGTCTCCACTTTCCATGCCATAAAAAGTGCCCTTAACACTACATGGAAAATACCTTCTTTGGATTCATTCATTGCCAACTTGACTAGGGAGCAAGATAAGCTAATTAAAATGGGCATAATGAAGTCTACTCAACCCCAAGCTTTGATAGTTGGAAATGGTAAGGACAAGACTTCAACAAAGGAGAAGAAGAAAAAGAACAAGGACCAAGAGAAGAAGAAAGAAAATAACAATCATGCCAAAAACAACAATAAGTCTTCCTCCTCCAATGCTAAACCTAAGAAGGAGAAGGTTAAGTGTGCCTATTGTAAAAATATAGGGCATGATAAACACAAATGCATGAAGAAACAAATAGATCACCTAACTCATCTTCTAGAGAAGCACAAGGGTAAGGAGAAATAAAAGGGCAAGGCCCTTGTAGCAACTGCAGCTTCTACAACACATGGGTCATTGATTCAGGTGCTTCTCACCACATGGGCTCTTCACTAGTTGAGTTTTCATCTTTAGAGCCTTGTAACATGACTTCAATTAGTTTTGGTGATGACACATCAATTTCTGTTGTAGGGAGAGGGTCAGTTGAAATGGAAGGAGGAACATTCAATAATGTTCTAAGTGTTCCTTCTCTTTCAACCAATCTCCTATCAGTGTACCAAATCACTCACATTGGTCGGGGCATGAGAGTTGAGTTTTCACTAGATTAAGTGGCTATCAGGGAGTTGCATAGTGATACTACAGTGGTAGTGGGTAGGGCAAATCACCAAGCAAGGTTATACACCTCACATTTTGCACCAAATTCTTCTCCAATAGCATTTCTAACTCATTTAGATGGAGTTAGAAAATTATGGCATGAGTGGTTTGGCTACCTTAACTACTGCTACCTTGAGCAACTTTACAACATGACATGGTCATTGGCTTGCCTCGTGTCTAATTCTCAAAAGGACTTTGCAAGGGGTGCTCCCTTGGGAAGCATCTCAAAGCAAAATTTGACAAAGGCAAAGCTTGGAGGGTGTCACAACCTTTGGAGTTAGTCCACAGTAATGTATCGGGACCCTTTCCCAAACCATCTTTCATAAGGGCCAAGTACATCCTCACTTTCATTGATGATTTCTCTGGGTACACTTGGATATATTTTCTCAAACAAAAGTCTGAAGTGTTTGAAAAATTTCTATACTTCAAGGCTCTTGTTGAGAAACAAAGTTAGAAATTCATCAAGGTTCTTTGAACTGATAATGGAGGGAAGTATGTCAGCATTAGGTTTGAGCAATTTTGCACCATAGAGGGGATTAATTTGTAGTGCATAGTCACTTACAGTCCTTCATAGAATGGGGTTGTAGAATGCAAAAATAGGTTCTTGAAAGAGATGGGTAGTTGTATGATTCACTCTAAATCCTTAGCACCATAGTACTGGGCCGAAGCCATCAATTTTGCTTGCTACATTCAAAATAGGGTTCCTCACAAAGATTTAAAAGGGATAACACACTTTAAAACTTGGCCTAAAATGAAACTTGATGTTGAGCACCTTAGGGTTTTTGGAACCCCAACCATGGCCCGCATACCAAAGAAGAAATGCAAAGCTATGGAATGACAGTCCAAGCCTTGCATCTTTGTAGGATATCTGGATGGTATTAAGGGATATCGCCTTTTAGATCTAGTCACTCATGAGTTGTTCATCAAGAGAAGTGTCCATTTTTAGGAGAGTCCTCTAGACTCAACACTTGGCACTTCTTCTCCCTCATTAGATCTACTTCTTCATGAGGATTCCTCATTAGATTTAGATTAGCCACAGTAGTTTCTTGAGCCAGAGACATCTTCTTCTTCTTTGAGTTTAGATAGTGAGGACAGTGATGCAAAATCATCCACCTCTAGTCAGTCAGAGGATGAGGAGTTAGCACCTGACTCATGCACTTCTGGGTCACTTTGGGCCAGACAGACACTTGAGAGTGTTGGCACTTGGACAGGAGATCCTATAGATGATAGATGCACTAGGGGGATTTTTAGAGAGATCCACATGCCTTCTTTGGTTCAGTTTTAGATCCACATAATTTTTGAGAGGCATCAAGGGTACCTAAGTGGGATAGTGCTATGGAGGAAGAATATTCTTCCTTAATCAAAAATCACACTTGGGATTTTAATTCACTTCCTAAGGGAAGAAATATGGTTTGATATAGGTGGATATATCAGACCAAGTTTGCAGTAGATGGGTCAGTTGATAAGTACAAGGCACGACTGGTCATTAAGGGTTTCTCACAGGTGGAAGGCATTGACTACTTAGAGACCTTTACACCCATTGCAAAGATGACTTTTATTTGACTCACCTTGGCTATTGCCACAACACATGGTTGGGATGTGCATCAGATGGATGTGAAGAGTGCATTTCTTCACGAAAACCTAGAGGAGGAGATCTACATGGAGTAGCCGCTAGGATTTGTTCAAGATTCGTCCTTAGTATGTAGACTTAGGAGATCTATCTATGGCCTCAAATAGGCCCCTTAGGCTTGGTATGCCAAGATGGATTCCTTCCTTCTCATAGCAGGTTTCACTAGGTGCCATTTTGACCCTAATGTCTACTTCTTATGACAGGATGATTCGCTCCTGATTTTGATTCTATATGTTGATGACCTTTTGATCACTAGGAGTTCTTCATCGGCTATTGCAGTAGTGAAGGCATCTCTTCAAGATAGATTTGACATGACAGACTTGGGTTTATTGTACTACTTCCTTGGCATTGAGATCTCACAGTCAGATTCAAGGATTTCTATTGCACAACCTAAGTATGCTCTTGACTTATTGGCTCAGTTTCACATGGCTGATTGCAAGCCATCTTCGACTCCCTTTCTATTAGGAGTCAAGCTTGAGGCTGACTATTCTTCACCATTGGTTGATGCCACTCAATATTGACAACTTGTTGGTAGTCTCATCTACTTGACTCACACCAAGCCTGACATATCATATACAGTGGGACTTGTCTCTAGATTTATGCAGGAACCTCATGAACTACATTGGAAAGTAGCTAAGAGGATCTTACATTACATACAGGGTTCACATAGATATGAGATTCATTACAAATTTGGCATAGAGGTTAACTTGGTTAGATATACAGATTCAGACTGGGCTGGTGATTTATAGACTCATAAGTCCACTTTTGGTTATAGTTTCTCTCTAGGTTCTGGTCCTATCAGTTGGTCTAGCAAGAAGTAGAATGTTATTGTTATATCATCCATAGAAATAGAGTACAGGGGAGCTATTATTGCAGCTACTGAGGCTATTTGGCTTCAGGGGATACTTTCTGAATTTGGCATTCCTATTAGGCAGCTCACCATCATTTATTATGACAACTAGAGTACCATTCAAATTTGTAGGAATCCAGTTTAACACCAACAAACCATGCACATAGAGATTCACATGCATTTCATTTGGGAGTTTATTCATAGTCAGGTCATTGACTTGATATTTTTCCAGTCTTTGGAGTAGGTTGCAGACATCTTCACCAAACCTTTCACTGAGAGCAAGTTCATTTATCTACCAGCTCTTCTTAGGGTGCGGTCTATATCTGCAGTAGCATCATCTTCATGGGGGGCCTTCTAGCCTCTTCATTTCTTTTATGTCTCTCTTTTGGGGGGAAGTTTTTTCCTATGGGTTTTCTCTTTTTCTCTATCTTATGAGAGATTGCATTTGTACATGGGTACCTCATCAGGCCTAGTTGTCGGGACCCATTTTATATTTCCACACTGCCCACCTAAGCTACACTTATGGGGGGTATTAGTGTAGGTTTCTATTTTTCCCTATTATTTAATTAGGGAAATTATATATTTGTGCATACATGGATTTTTCCTACATTTGTGGGATAGGATAGCTTATGTGGAGATGTGTGTCATAGATGTGTCATAGGTGTCATAATAATGTCATAAGTAACTCCCTTGAAGGGAGTTACTTCTCTATTCTTAGCACCTTGTCACCACCTTTCATGGAGGAGTTATAGTCTATTCTTGGGGTGCCTTGACCACCTTTTGTGGAGGAGTTAATTACGTGCTCTCCTATATGTATTCTTCACTTTAGCCATCTCCTGTTAATCAGATATTGGGTTTTCTCCTATTTGTATTGTGTAATTTATCTTCTTGTATAATTTCAAATTGCTTTAGCATCTATGTCATGTGCACTAGCTTCATCTCATGTGATCACGTCTCCATTGCATTCGCATTATTTGGATTCTAGCAACAACTCTGATAAGTTCAAATCTCACCTAAAAGCTCTTTTATTTTTTGAATTTCATTTCATTTCACTTGAATTTAATTTGGTGTGTGTGTTAAGTCTCATGCATTCAAAAACCCAGGTTAACCTATTAACCTTGCTTCAATTTTTTGACCAAACCTTAATCTAAGCAAGCATAGTCATCCAACCAGTCAATATTTAGGTTTTGGCATGTTCTAGATGCTTTGGAGTAGTCAATTTTTTTGAAGCCTCCTAATATTATTTTTACACCTTTTTTAATAATAGTGCCTCGAAGGTCATTTTGAGTGTGACTCTTTTGACACTTAGGTTTTTCCCACTTTAATTCTATTTCTTTTTGTATAGTTTGGCATCTGAATTGTGTAATTAAATATACTTACATGTGTAATTCAATTTTTTTGTAAAATAGTTCAAAAATTCATTTAAAAAGGTTAAATTATTAAATTTGTTCTTAATTTTAGTATATTTTTTCAATACTTATGACACCTTGTTTTATCACAATATAGTATAATTTTTTAAATTTATCTAGCATTAAATTAAATAATTAATATATATTTACACTTTGAATTTATTTTTTCATTATCAATAAAGTTAAATTCACATTTAAAAAATTTATTTCTTAATCATTTGACTATTGTCTTATTTAAAGGAAAGCTATGGCTTTGCCTCATTTTGCCTTAGATAAATCCTAAATGATTAATGAAAATAACTATAATATATGAAAAATTTATGTTAGAGCTCAATTTATGGCCTAAAATTTGTGAAATATTGTTGTTGGGACTAAGAAATCCCCTTCTGGATGACATGTGACCCTTGAGATTTCCGATGCATTTCAATAGAGATCATAGGAAGCTATGTCCATTATATTGTAGAGTGTTAAGGATGAATTCCTCCTCCACATTGGTAATCAAGAGTCTTCTAGTGAATATTTAAATCTCCTTGAATCCATGCATGAGGGCACTCACCTTTCAAATATCATTAAGTTAATCCTTGAATTACTGACAACACCTATGAAAGGTGATGAAAAAGTTCTAAATTTCTTTGCTAAAATTAAAAATATAAGATCATTTAAATGGTTGTAACTATAATTTGATTTAGGATCAATTGATTTATTTTATCTTTCAATTAAAAATTCATGAAAAATTTACAATTTTCATTTCAATTTTGAATTTTAAGTATCAAACTGAGCAAGCTATCCCCAATCTTACACCTTGTATGCTCTCTTCATTCCAGAAGAAAAAGTGATGGCCAATTTTGATTCTAAAGAGAATCCTACTCAAAAACTTCTCACATTAAATAATGTTTTTTATAACACTAAAAACTAGAAATCTAATCATAATTTTTCTAAAGGCAAATACGGAAATAAGAAATCTGGTAATAGAAATCGTACACCTAAGCTTAATGGAAACTATAATCTATGTGGTAAATTTAGTCAAAAGAGAGAAATCTGTTATAAAAATAAGGATAGAAGTAAGAATAAAACTTATAAAAATAACAAAGGGAAGATATCTAATCAAAACAAGTGGAAGAATCAAAACCTTAATTAGAATAATAATCAAGATTCTAATGTTATTGTTTTGTATGTTGCTTTATTTATTTCAAATGAAAATGAGTGGATCATAGATAGTGGTGCATCACACCATATGACATGCTTATATGATATTTTATGTGATTATAGAGATATCTATGAAAGAATTTACATAAGAGATCATTCTTTTTTAGAATTAATCAAATAGAGAAAATCAAAGTTTTCAAATATTACTATTATGATGTTTTCTTTGTACTTAAGATTAAAAACAATTTGCTATCTCTTTCTCAACTTAAAAATGATAATTTAATTTTAACATTACTTAAATATAGTTGGTCCATTAGAAATAAATCTAGTTTCTTGACTATTTAAGGTGTTTAATAGAATGGTTTATATATCTTTTCTCCTTCTCCTGCATGTTTACTTTTATTGCACAATAATAATGAATCTCAATTATGGCATGAAATATTAAGACATGTTAATTTTATAAGTTTACATGATATGTATATAAATAATATTTTTTTTGGACTTCCTTCTATCCCTTCTCATCATGAAACATGTGAGGGTTTCTTACGTGGTAAGCAACATACTATTTCCTTTCACAAGAATCATGATGTGAATTCCTCTCATCTTTTATAATTAATTCATAATGATGTTGTAGGACCTCTTGAAGTTATATATATTAATGGTTATTTATATACTATTACTTTTATTGATGATTATAAACTAGAATGGTATGGTCTTATTTTATTAAAAATAAATTTGATATTTTTTCTAAGTTTAAAGAATTTAAACTTATGTTGAAAATGCATCTAAATTTTCTATGAAGAGATTAAGAAATGATAATGGTGGCGAATATGTTAATAAAGAGTTTGATTCTTTTTACATTAGTTTATGTATTCAAAGGGAATTAAAAACTCCCTATTCCCCTCAACAAAATCGTATTACTAAAAGGAAAAAATACACCATAATAAAAAATAGCTAGAATAATGTTGTAGTCTACAAATGTTCCTAAGTTCTTATGGATCGAAGCCATGAACACTATTGTTCATATTTTGAATAGAATCCCTACCAAATCTTTGCATCTTTCTACTTCTTTATAAATGTGGACTAAAAATAAACCTAGTGTGACTCATCTTAGGATTTTCAATAGTCTTGCTTTTATTTGTGTCCCTAAAGTTAAGAGGAACAAGCTCGAACCCACTTCTTATTCTTGCATTTTTATAAGATATGAAGGTAAGACAAAAGGTTTAAGAGTGTGTGATCCCTCTAAATGTTAGATAATTAAGGATAAGAATGTTATTATTCTTGAAAAATCCTTTTGTAAGACCTTTTTGAAAACTCCTCAAAGTTCTTCTATTAATGAACCTGACTCTCATGTTTCTCCTTGTGATGAAACAGATGCCCTTGAAGAAGTTGATCCAGTTATGGATAACTTAGAGTCTAAATAAACCCTTGAGTTTCAAATTCAATATAAAAGACATAAATGGGCATAATCCCTAATTTTATCTTCTAAAGTTGATAATCTTAATAAATTGACTAGAAGTCAACATTCATATCATGATTTAATGACTATGTATGAATGTGAACCTCTATATTTTGAGGAAGCCACTCACAATGATAGATAGAATGTTGTTATGCAAGTTGAATATAATGCCTTAAATAAAAATTAGACTTGGGATATTGTCCTTCCTCATCCTAAAGGACATATTATTATTTTTAGGTGGCTTTATAAGATTAAATATAATTCTATTGGTAAAATTGATAAGTTAAAATCTAGATTAGTTACTCGTGGGTTTACTCAAAAAATCTAGATTGACTATGTTGAAACCTTTGCTCCTAAAGCAAAAATGAGTAATATTAGACTTCTTGTTGCTCTTATAGCCTAAAATGATTGGGTTATCCATCAAATGGATGTCAAGAATGCATTTATAAATAGTGATTTAGAAGAAGAAATCTACATGAATCAACCTAAAGGTTTTACCGATCCTAATCGAGAATGTTATGTATGAAAGTTAAAGAAATATTTGTATGGTCTAAAACAAGTTCCTTGAGCTTGGTATTCTAAAATTACCTTTTTTTCAAAAAATTAGGTTTTTCTAATTGCTATTCAGATAATTATCTCTTTGTTAAAGTTGAAAATGGTCATTTGATTCTAAATGTATTATATGTTGATGATTTATTGATTACTAGTGACCTAACTAGTTTAATTCATAAATATAAGGATAAATTAAGTTAAATGTTTGAAATGGTCGATTTAGCATTTTGTTCCATTTTTTAGAAATGGTTATATTTTAAGGTAAGAATTCTATTATTGTATCATAATCTTAGTATGCACATAATATTCTTGTTAAGTTTAACATGCTTGATTGTAAATATATCACTACTCCTATTGAAGTTGGTATTAAACATGATCCTAAATACGCATATGAAAAATCTAGCCCTATTTTGTATAGATAGCTTATTAGAAGTTTGATTTATCTAACCATTACTAGGCCATATAGTTCATATGTTGTCACTGTTGCTTTTATATTTATGCATAATCCTTATTTAAATAATTAGAAATTAGCTAAACGTATTCTTTGTTATATCAAAGGAACAATTAATTATTATTTATTTTATTCCTCCATTGATAATGCTAAATTATATAGTTATTTTTATGCTAACCATGCTAGTGATACTTTAGATCACAAATTTACTTTTGAATGTGTTTAAGTGTGGTGTAGGTGTTATCACCTAGAGCATCAAGATGCAATCTACTATCTCTCTTATATAGAAGTAGAGTATATAAGTGCTATAAAAGTTGCTAAAAGATACATGTGAATATTAGGATAACTTCATTTTGATGTTTCTTAGAGTACCATCCTTCTTTGTGATAACCAAAGTTGTATAGCTCTCATTAAAAATCTATTACAACACTAAATAATTAAGCATACTGAAGTTCATGTGCATTTCATCTGAGAGAAAGTCATCAATGGTGATATTGATCTTCAATTATATCCTAAAACTAAACAAATAGAATATATCTTCATAAAAACACTTGGTGATACCAAGTTTTGTCAATTTTGTGCAATATTGGGTCTCTTAGAACTACGATTGAGGGGGAGTGTGCATGATAATGCCACTTCCTTATGACCATATATTACCTCTTCTTCTCTATGCTTCTTATTACTATAAATCATTATTAAAATTCATGTGGAAGTTGTGTGATTTAATCAAAATTCATGTAGAATTTTTAATTTTGTACCCCAATACATTAAAAAGTATAATTTTAATTGAGGTACTTATGTTATAAAAGGCTCCAAATATGCATAGTGATTTTTCATGAGAAACAATGAGATGTATTCTCACAATCATGCTATCCTAAAATAAATTTCAATTAGTTTACATATTATAATTTATTTTATTTCAAAAGGTGACTTTTAGCATGATGAAGGTTTTTAAATCCTTCAATTTTTCACATAGTATTATTCTTCTATGGTGACTATGGATTTTATCCTTACCTATCATTAAGGGAGAATGTTAGGGTATTTAATGATTAAGTTGTGATTATTTAACCCTTAGTCTATATTACGTGATTTATTAAATAGTAATAATAATATATTATTTATTAACATAAGGTGGAACCTTATGTAAATAAATAACATTATTATAATTATTTAATACTCACCAATATTTTATTAAAATAATTTTTTGGGATGGTTAGATCCATTATTCACAACTATCACCTCTCTTTAAAATATATCATAAATAGGGTTTATCCCTATTGGTTATAAAATTTAAATTCACAATATTATTCATGGGAATTACTCAAAGGTATTTGTGAAGGTTATTTTAGGAGGAAAAGTGAGAAGAGAAGTTATATTGGGGCTAAAATTATTTCTTGATGTATGAAAATCACTTTTGGTGAGGTTTTTGCTTTGTAGAGGTTTTTCCATGGTAAATATTATCTCTATGTAAATTTTATCTATGTGTGATGCTTTGATTCTCAATCTTCTTCTAGATTTATGTATGCTTCTTTATTTCTTTCAAAATTTTGGGGCTTGTTATAAAATTGGCCAAGTCTTCAAAGTTTTTTGTAGGCCAAGATTAAAATACATGGAAATCATATATAAACCGAAGACTTGATAGAGTTAATTAAATAATGGAGGACCTCCCTAAGTCTGGATATCTACACTGATGGAGCATGGTGTAATCATGGAGCCCATAATCCTTAGAGCCTTTGTAGAGGATCACCCTACCCCCAAAGCCCTACTAGCCATTTAATCTATCAAATAAATAAATCATAGAGGTCTAAGACTCAAAAGGGAGAAAATAACATACACAACCTTGGATCCCTATGATTGTGCCATGTGGCATGATCATGTTCAATAAAAACCTACCCCAAATATCTAGTATGATTCCACATGGCATCATCCTGTGAGACTAAGAGTGCAGACCAAGTGAATGAGGGATCACCACATGGAGCTAATGATGTCATAAAGGTCCCCCAACTTATATTTGATGATTATTTTCCCATCAATAAATCATCAATACCTAGGTATTTGAATTGTTAAGAGCCTACCATGTGGTAATAGGAATCATATTAAATTTGATGATTATCTACTTATTAGGAGACCATCATATCTATTCAAAAGAATTTATTAAACAAAAAATCTTCCTTATACATTTATTAAATTAATTTTTATTTAATTCTCATTAGTATGCCTTTGAATTTATCAAATGGGTTTTATACTTTGACATTTATCTAAAATTTATAGATTTAGAGTATGTCTATCATTGCCAAGATTTAAAGCTAACATGCTACATGTCAAGAATTTATCAATCCATTGGCCATAACAAAGTTAAAATCCTTTTGAAAAATATTTTAAGTGTTGGAGATAATCAAATCTTTGAGATTGTGCCATATTACATGATCTTAGAAAGCTAGTCCATAGACCAAGAAATGAGGAAAAAGTGGCCACAAGCCCCAAATGATCATAATGACACCACATGATAGTATCATGAAATCTCAAGACTTAGAGGGTGAAACAGTAAGGAAAAAGTAGACTTGAGCCCTAAAGGCCCATGTTTCCACCACATGGAACCATCATAAAATATTGGGACTTAGAAGACATAAAAAAACACAATAAAGTGATTGAATGCCACCAACCATTAATCTCTCAAATTGATGGCTCACCAAAGTTGATCACCAATATACATAGTATCAAAGGAGATTCAAATCCTAAATATCTTAAATGTCATTATGTTGTGATATCACGAAGGCCAATGAATCATAGATGTTTAGAGGCATTAATAAAAGCCCATGATGCACCAGAAGCATATGATCATGCCATGTAACACAATCTCATTAAGTAATAACTTAAATCTCAAATACAAAGGATGAGAATGCAAAAAGTAAATCCCAAGGCCCTATGAAATGATGGAGTACTAAGTGGCATGATTTAGTGAGCCCAAAATACACATGTATAAAAACATTGGCTAACTGAAACTAAATTATAACATGATGGCCAAGTAGGTAATGTCATTTCATTAGAAGACATATGGACTAAATTTAATATCTATTTGAGCCCATCAAGGTTGTAAAAAATGCAAGTGGGTTTCAAATTTTATTCTAATGAAAAAAATCAAGTTGCAGTTAGATGAAGTGAGCATAAGTAATGGACTTCAATGTAGAAATGATAGATGTCAATACAAGGCAACTGTAATGCTATTTGAAAGACTCAAATTCTAGATGTGAATCATAATGGCATTGGTCATGAAAGGGTAGCATGCATAAAATTATCTGCATTAGACACCAAGGATTTAATAAGAAATAATATATATTTTAAAGAGGTAGAACTAGCTATCAACCCCAATGATTTCCCAACCACTTTATTCCATATTATATAACTTAGATGAATTCAATATTAAATAAGCATGGGCATGATGGAAAATCTATCGGATAATTAAGGCATCCCAAATACATTTCACAATCATCATTAAAGTTTTGTAACCACCCCAATAGTGGGATGAATATGAGTGATCTCCATGAGATTATATATATATATATATATATATATATATATATATATATATATATATATATATATATATATATATATATCACAACTTCTTGTACCAAAACTCTCTTAGAATTGTGTCAGGAGTGCACCTGCCTTTCCTCTCTATTTCATTGGCTTAGTTACTTACTTGGAGATATTTATTGTAATAGAATGCTTTCAAGAATGTTTAATAAAAAAAATTATTGTGTTTTGTTCATCTAACATCTCCATGTCCTTGTATTTATCTTGTGAATGGTGATAGGATTGTTATTAGGTTTGTTTATAGATGATTGTCTTTGTTATGTTATGTAATAGCTATCATGACTAGTTTGTTTAATTCACTCATGCTTGATTTTATCCTATTATAATAATTGTGTATAAGAGCTATGGATTACAAGATTGGTTTTATTTATAATGGTTTCAATGAATAAATAGATTTCACACTTGTCCTTAGAATCTTGCCCATTGAGTGTATAAACATTTGTATAATTGATAGACTAGGCACACAATGGTATATCTATGGTTGGGAATAGTTTCATATCTCTTGTTTCTAGAATCTTGTTTAAATTAATGACTACCCTCTCTTTTCTACCCCAACATCTCTCTCCTTTTACCTTTTTTTGGGATGATATCCTGTACTAGTTTAAGTTGTGATAGGAATTTTAGCAAAACAAGTCTTAATTATTTTATGAGTTAAATCGAGTAGAAGGTATGATTTATATAAATGATTACCAACAAATAAATGAACGTGAAACACTCATATCAATTGAACCCATTGTGGTAATAGTTTCTTCTCTTAGAGAAAAATTTTATATTGGGAACTTCTCAACCCTTGGACCACCAACAAGGTCCTAAAATTGATGGGGACATTTTGTTTATCCCCTACTTTTCTCTTTGAGCACTTAATCAGGTTTTCTTGGGCCAAGATTTTTGGGTGAACAATAGTAACTATGGTTGTAAATGTGCAAGCAAAGTAAATGGTTGTAAAGGGATAAAAACTAAAGTAAAATATGGGTTATATGGTTGTAAATGGGTATAAACTAAAGTAAAACATGGGATAGATGATTGTAAAGGGGTATAAAATAAATAAAAATATGGGTTAGATGATTGTATAGAGGTAAGGTGCAATGGTCAACCAAATGGGGGTCTATATAGCCTAAAGTGATTAATGTAAAGTCTATGAAATTCTATACTTACACCAGCTTATTTAGTATGAGGAAGAGCCTAAACAAGGATACACACACATAAATCCACAATGTAATATCCAAAAAATATCTAATATACTAAGTAAATAAATGAAATAGTGTAGGGATATAAATACTTACCTTGGGTGCACCTGATGATTCTTCAATAGCCTCAATAGCTCAAGTGTAACTTTGTAAGATAAATTTATAAGATTTATACCTAAAATGGTTAGATGAAGACCTATATATCCTTATGTAATAACTCCTAATGAATCCTCTTATTAGGATTCAATGACACCACAAAAAATATCTTCAAGATAAGTTTTTAAACCATTAACTTGCCAAAATACTTCCTTATGGTATAAATTCAAGTGCAAACATAGTTTATGAATTTTATATGATATCTTAGGAATGAAATATGACCCACACACACACACACACACACACACACAAACAAGCATACACACTAATCCAATACCCAAAACCAATCCTAAACTCTAAGTTGTTAGTATTATCCAGACATATATAGTTATAATATGTCAACTGACATAGTAAAATATTGGTCGATATAGTAAAAATGTTAAAAGATAAAATCATAACTATATTAGGCAAGTTGATACAATATAATAAAGATAAAAGAATAAAATAGAAGGTATCAACCATGGTAATACTTTAAGATATAGGGAATATATAAAATATGGATAAGAAGTAGATGAAAATGATAGAGAAATGGAAACTTGGAGGAGGCTAGACTAATAGTAGCAATGTTTTAACATGATAGATTACCAATGTCTATCATAAATTACCATGAGCCTTTCCCACACCATTCTTGGTGTAACCTTTAAGGCATGCACTTAGGGATATTGATGTGTTGAAAATATTATATAAGAGAAAGAATAAATGATAAATTTAAAATTATTATGTGTATATGCTCTTCAAAATCCTATATTTCAACACTTCTATTTTTCTAATTTCCATGTCACATAACTCTAAAAATCTTCTACAAATTTACCCATAAACTATCTAAAATGGTGTGTTCCTTATAATTCTATTCACTAAATTATTATATTCAAACTCAACTTGTGTGAGAATATTATTCCATGTTCTTACATTTCATTCAATTAAACATCTCAATAGATTACCAAAATTCTATTGACAACTTCTGTCTAGTCATCTCTCTCAGGCTGGTATGTCAAACTAAACTATAACTTGTGTTTAATTTATTCCATAATGTTCACTAGAAATGTCCAACAAATTTTACATCTAAGTTTAAAAATATATTGCATGGAAAACTATGTAAACTTACAATCTGTCTAAAAAACAAATTAGCAATTTTTAGTGCACCACTAATCTTCCTACAAGAAAAAATTGTGCCATCTTCAAAAATTTGTTTGTAATCACAAGTATGGAATCATTTCATATCCATGTTATATGAAAATATTAAAATATTGATAGTTATATCCTCCCATGGTCTCTTTGGAATAGGTAATGATTTGTACAACCCTGCATTCTAAATTTTTCCTTTCTCTAGTTGGAAAAATATACAGTCATAAACATATTTACACACATTTATACTCATTCATAACCAAAAATATTTTTTTTCCAATTACACTAATGTTTATTCATAACCAAAATGACTCTACAAACCTCCACCATTATTTTCATTGATAAAAATATCATGCACTAAACCTCTTGGTATACACAATTACGTTCATTAGAATCATAATCCATCTTGAAAAAACTAATTCAACCATGGTGTCTTGTCTTCACATACTGATTTTGCATATGCCTTATAAGCTTACTAAAAATATTCATAGATTTGACATTGATCTTTTATGAATCAAATCCTATGACTTCCATTCCCAATTCAATCAACAAAATAACTTTGCAGCTTAACACAACTATTACTTATTTGACTTTACACTCCTATGATTCAATAAATTGAATTTTTTTTAGGAATTCAACCCAATTCATATGTAGTAAATTTAATTTATTATGACTATTAATTAATTATGGTGTTTCATGGTCTTTATACAATACAAACTCCTTAGGTAATATATAATGTCTCCACTTCATGAACACTCACATAAAACTTGTTGAGGTCAACATACCCCCATTTCTGAAAGATGGGGACCCATGTGTCAAATTGTGAAAATTATATCTTGAAATAGAAAATCCACTTGAATAGAGTATCATTAGCATGTTTACATGGTAATTGTATTTAAAGATCATCCAAATCTAGGTTGGTTAGCACATTTTCACTTGATTTTGGTTTGCCCTTGTCTAAATTGCTAACTTTGGATCTCTATGTTTTCCATTTGTAAGTATAATAAGGTCTACTTAGAATGAACAATGTTAGGGTTTTGTGCTTTAATGTTAAATTGATATTTTTCCAAACTTGATGTATAATTGATTGATTAAATTCATATTTTGAAACCCTAGCCTAATGTTTTACCTGAACCTTTTAATTTTAATTTGAAATTGGTGGGAGATTTTATTTAAATTTAAGTTAAAACAATTTAAATTCCATGGAATTATTTTAATTTTTGTCCTAAGGCTTGGTCATGTTGTTTAACACAACCAAACTTTAAGCTAAAAATCCTAGCTTCGTCTAAATAATTGCATGGTCCCTTTGTTATAAAGCTTAGCCTAAAGCCTTATCCTAATGTTTATCATATTTATCAATACAATGAAAACCTTAGGTTATGCCTATAGGCTACATCCTTTTTTTTTGTGGGGTCCTTTTAATTACATTCCTAACCCTAGTCCAAAGTCTTTATGTTGAGTCCCTTTTAACTCACAGGGTCCCATATATTATGTTTTGAACTTAGATTAAGTTTTTTAATCTAAATTTATTCATATATATCCTCAAGCTTAAGTATTGTGTTTATGTGTAGGATCAATGGCCCATGTTCACTCAAGTGAAGTTAATCAGATGGTGCGAGATGGGATCAATAAGTCAAGGATGTTGATCCATGGAACCAATCTCACTTGACCCCATCGATCGAGATCGATGGCATGTATTTGAGTGGATGCCAAAGATCCAAGGGTGTGAGATCAAAATGGGTCCCTTTTATTACACAGACCTAGCCTAAGGCTTTACCCTAAGGTTTTCATTATATTTATTAATACAATAAAACCTTAGGATAAAGACTTATGATATGAATTTTATTATTTGAAGGGTCCTTTTTACATGTTATAAACTTATCTTAAAAAATTTAGACCAAAGTATTCATATTTATTAATATGAATAAAACATTGGTCGAAATGTTTATATATTTCTTGAGATTACGTAATTAATTTTTATGATTGCAAGAACTAATTGCATTTGACCCCATATATTACAACCTACAACTTACATTTGATCATAGATCAAGATACAAAAAAGTGAGGTTAATGTTGAAAAGTCAAGGCATGGTCCCTTGCGTAAATCTTGAGTAAGTTAATCAATGGTATGATTACATCATACATATCTAATTCATGGAGCATAACAAGCCAAGACTTCAATAGAGTCATGTTAAAGCTTGAGTACTTTCCAAATATAAACAATGCACATTTATTCTCCCAATCAAGATCTAACGGTGTGAGGCAAGTCAAAAAAAATTTAACGAAGCTATGAGAAAATGCAAAAAAATGACATGGTGAAAGTGCATTAACCAATCAGAATGATAGAATACAAATCTTAAAAGGCCTATGGGATGGCCAAGTGGCACAAACTCAGGACCTAGTATAGATTAAATCTTGAGAAACTTTTATAGATCAATGAACCACATTGATCCATGCAAAACAATTTAATATAATGAGACAAAATTGACTTTGTAGAGGATATAGAACTCACTGGTGATGTAGAGACATAAATAAACATGTCTGAATATAGTCTAAAATTGTAAATTGAACACAAGGATATCATTAAAGCTTCATGCAAACTTTCTTGAACATCGAAAGGGCCTTAAAAACATATAAAAGTCCTAATTTTTTATTATTTACATTATATGAGTGTCTTCTCGAATATGGCTCCACCCAAAATCCATTAGTGGGTGATTTAATGGGATTTACAATAATGGTAGCCTAAAAGGACATTTCTAGTGATAGGATTCATAAAGTTCATTCGGAATGGAAAAGATCTAATCTTCATGATTTGACTCTTTACTTTTAATAATACTTAGTATTTTATTAGTTAATTGAATCCATATCTAAAACATGTAAAACCTTAGTCTTATAATGTTTAGGCTAGGTTTCTTTTAAAAGGAGATTCAAGTTTATGTGGGAATCATTTTATTATATACTTAGTTTAAAACTTTAACTTATGTCCTAGTTGTATTTATTAATACTAATAAGGCCTTAATTAAAAGACTTTTGCTAGGTCCTTTATGTTTTAAATGATCATGCTTTTATCCCATCCTAGGTTACTATAAATTTTTAATTTTGTTTTGTAGGTTCAGTAGAATCTCATTTGGGGGGTGAACATGCTTAGGGATTTGTGCTTCAATGTCAAATTAATCTTTTTTTAACCTATGGCCTATCAAAGATTAACTAGATCTATTTTCATCTATATTAAAGCCATAATATAAGGCTTTAACCTAGGTCTCCTTTTGAATTAAATTATAACTTACATGGAAACAATTATCCATGCTATAGACTTAGCTTAATTTTCCATGCTTGGTCTCTTTTATTTCCCATGACCCCTTGGTCTATGTTACTATTGAAATAGTCTAACTAATTGAAGGTCCCCTTTATTATCCTAGACTTAGCCTAAAGTTTTAAATTGAATTTATGCAATAAAAACCTTAGGCTAAACCTTATGCCATGTCTTTCATTTTTAGGGTCCCTTATTATTATGTTTCTAGCTTAGGATAAAAACTTTATGCTCTGTATCTTTTACTTCATGGGGTCACTTTTATTATGATCAAAAGTTAGCTTAAGTGTTCTTAGCCTAAGGTATTAAGTCATGTTTATTTAACACAAAATAAAATCATATTACAAAAAAATTATGCTAAGCTATAAATGTTTCTCAAACCTTACTTAAACATTGTGCATCTCTACAGGATCTATGATCTACATTTTTTCACATGAAAATGATCTGAGAGTGTGTACTAAATCAAATATTCAATTAAGTGCTCCAAGATAAGTGAGGTGGTGATAGGTGTCACCATTTAATTAAAAATATATTGAGTAGAAAATGATGATCCAACTCTTAGATCAAGATCTAATAGGACACATTTACCCAGATAGAATTGATCGAATAGAGTGATATCAAGTTGGACTTTTCAATAAGGCTCAGAAGGTCTGTTAGACTTCCAAGTGGCACAACCTCAGAGCCTAGTATATATTAAAGTCTAGACATCTTATAATATCAACAATATGCATTTAATCACATAGACAATATTAGACAGTGCATGATCAAAAAATAATTTTCAATGTAACTTAGAGCAAACATGGTAATGACATATGTCGTAACCACATAAAATGTAGTAGAGGTAGCCAATGGCATTCGAATTTCAAGATTGAGATCAATGAACCACATTGATTCATTATAATCATTCAAATGGTGAAATATGAGGGAAGTAATTTCAAAAATCAATGGTCATTTTTTTAAGTATCAATGAAAAAAATTCCATGAAAGTGCCAGAGGGATGCCATATAGGTATCAAGATGATGCCACATAAGTAGAAATTAATGGGAACTAAAGATCTAGTAGACTTATGAAAATAAAAATACCATTACATGATATACGGCATAAATATATCTTAATTCTAAATGCTACTACCATTTAAGAACTATAAAATCTTTAGAAAAGCCTCAGTTCGACCCTATGATCATCATGATCAAGATAGAAGTTGAAATACCATTAGCATGAGCATAATTCAATCCAGAATTAGATTGTAGACCACTTGTGAGCAATTTAATAGTTCAAAACCATGAAAAACTAGTAAAACATATTGTCTATATATTAGTCTATTATAAAAGTTCATTTTTTATAGAATGCAATAGAAGGGACACCTATCCCATACACTTGTACAAATATGATTGCTTAAGACTAACCAACATACCACCTTGATCTTATATCAAAAGGGTATTATCCATTGTCAAGAGGGAGGGAGTTATTAGAGCCAAATTACTTTGTAAACTTAAATCAAGCAATAAAAGCAAGGAATTATATAAATATTTTCTAGTATTTTTTTGTATATTTGCTATCATGGCTTCTCTATCACTTGTTCTTATTTTTGGATTTGAATGGTTCTTATGAATTTTTGGTGTCTAAATTTGATTATAGAGTTGTTAACTTGTGCCAATGCTAGGTTGGCTGAAAGTCCTTAGGTTAATTTCATTTTCTTACTCTTTTTGCATTTGGGCTAATGTTGTTTGCTTGCAAGAGTAAACCTTTACAGTGAATTGGGTTCTTATTTGCATTATTTACACCTTCTTTAGGAGTATGCTTGATGTGTGATAGGATTTTGGATTAAGCTATTTCATGTTACACATTGGTTAAGTGTATGTCTAGATGAAATATGATCTTTGTCATGATGTTTGGAATGAATATCAACAACATTTCTTTTTGCCCTACTCCTCATTTTGCTTCTTTTTAACCATATCACCTTAGTTTAATTTTCATTGTAAATATCAATCTTAAATTAGTTTTTAGATTAGTTATTGATCATAATTCATTATTCTTAGCATATTATAATGCATATTTTACATAGATCTACTATTTGGACAAGGTGGCTCGCAACCACCAATTATTATAAATATTGTGAAATGGTCACTTGTTCTACTTCTATTCCACCAACAAATAATAGGATTATCACAACCTGAAACTCATTTATTGAGTTCTTAGGAATTATAAAATGAGAATTGTTTTTTAAACACTTTGGGCACATGAGGTACACATTTAGGTATCAATAGGAGGAACTTAGCTAGTGTTAAAAAGAGGTCCCTTAGTTAGATCTTTGTGGATTTGTAGAATCTTTGCACATTTTGGTGTGTTTTGATCAAAGATTGGTGTATTCTTTACATTTTTGTGTTCATTTGAGCATAATTATGTAAATATCATTTATATTTATGGTTTCAAACTAGTATTTGGTCTTTTTTTAGCCAAAGATCGACATTCTTTAAAGATCCATACATATTTGTGTAAAGTTCATGTTTTATGTATTTCCCATGTTTAAGGTTAGTAATAGAAATTTTATACAAAATTGATTGGTTATTTTCAAATTTGAGTTTATTTGAGCTCAAAGGTGTAAATATCCATCTCATTCATCAATATAGATGTATCTTTGAGTTAATTTAGTTTAAAATAGTCATTTTTTACATGTATTTGTGCAAAATTAGCTTAACATACAAAATTAATCATTGTACTCTACAAAGGTCAATTTGATGCATCATATTTTAAATAGGTTTCAAGGTCACAAGCTATAATTTCCTAAGGAAAGGCTTAGGTGATATAAATTCCCAAAGTCTCAAGCACTTAACCAATTCCAAGTACTCATGTGTTCATGGTATGGCTTGGCTAGGTGGTTCTTCAATCAACATGCCAAGTCTTGTACATGATCTTCCTCAAAATCCTGAAATGTATTTTCCTTCTTTCAGTCCCAATAATGTTGTCACAATTGAAGAACATGTTAGATATTTCAAATCTAATTTAAAACTCTTGAATGTTGTTCATGAAGATGTAACTTGTAGATTATTCCCATTTACTTTCAAAGATGCTACATATGAATGGTTCCTTGACCTTCCAAATGATTACATAGATAGATGGGATGCTTTTAACATAATCTTTATTGATCAATTTGGTAAAATCATTAGTCCATGTATTCTATATCAATAATTTACCACTGTTAAGAGAGATTCTAGTAAGACCATTAGAGCCTTTAATGCTAAATTTTAGAAGTTGTATAGCAAAACCATAGCTCATTATAGACCTAATGACGCTTTAGCCTTAGAGATTTATAAGGATTCTTTGGATCTCATGAATTTTGTGTTCTTTAAAAGGTCTATTTGACATTGGCTTATGCTGAGGCTGTAGTAATCAATGATCAAATACAACCTCAAGGTTAGCTTTTATATGCTATCCCAATTTCCTAGCATTAAATATAATTCTTGATACCCATCAGATATCAATTCATAACCAATTTCCATTAAGTCATACATATCCTAGCCAAAACCTATATTTCCTAAATGACACTACAAGTAGATTCCATCCATAAAACCATACAACTCTAGTGCCCACAACCAATAGTAATGCTCTAATTTGTGAGCCTGAGATGCCAAAAAATTCAAATGACTTGATATTATAAATGGTCAAAAAACTAAGCACTAACTTTCTTAAGTTGCAAAAACAAGTGGGAAATAGTGGGGAAAATTCAAACAAGGATTACTCTTCTCAAAGGCCCAATAGGCCTTGAAATGGGTTTCATGATAATAATAATAATAATAATGGATCATCTAAAAACATACAAATGAGTTCCTATGATATAGATTTGGCTAATCATTACAATGTTTCTAAAACCTCTGAAATTATGCCTAACCAAGACAATATTGTAAAGACATCTAGATTTGCAAGGACGTCTCAAGGTTTCATGTCAGAAGATTTTGATTTTACATTCAAAGAGGAAAGTAAACTTGAAGATACTCTGGAAGAAGAAATATCTCTCCAAGGTGAGCAGTCCCATGAACAAGATCATATGCAACCTAACTTCTCATCAGAAGATAGTTTTGAGGATAATTCATATGAGGGAATTACTAGAACAGGGGAGACTAATGAAGAAGATGACCATGAGCATTAATTACACTAGGATTTATTTAAAGAAATTGAGATGTTCTAAGAAGGTAATGATGTGCTAGAAATACCAAAATTATATGAGCTATAACTCAATTGGCTGGAAGAGCTACCTTTCTTCATCAAAGATTAATATGAGGTGAACATGACAGATCAATAATTATCATATGAATTCACCAAAAGGTTAGGATTACGGGACCAACACATTTTTAATGATGAGATTCTAGATAAACTCCATTTAGTTGATCAAGATGAATAAGCCTTTTGGGATGACTTGGAAGACTTTTGTACAAAGATTGGTAGTCCATTTCTACTTCAGAAAGAACCTAATGAAGACATACATCTAAAGATACTAGCTGAGCTACCATTATTGAGTGAAGATGATACAAACCACTATTTGTCTATGGATGAAGTAGAACTATCACTCCTACTACAAAGTAGAATAATTTTGGAAGAAGATGATTGGGTCTTAGATTCATATATTTTATCAATGCATCTAAGAATACTGATAGGAGACCAAGATACATCACCTATACGATACAAGCATACAAGTGCTCCTATCTATAAAAAGAGGCCATTGAATGGAAGTAATCATACTTCAAGGTTATGTAGTAGACTAAATAATTTTCCATTTGATCCTAGAGGTAAGTAACATATGGGGTTAGTGTAGAGATTATTTTACTTTATTTCTTGTTCTTTGTTTATTATTTTTTATTTATTGTCCCTTGTTTGTATATAATGTTTGTTTATATTTTTTATTTTCTCTTGATTTGTTCCTTGCTTCTAATAAGTCCTTTTGGATAACCCTTAGCTCAAGGATCACCTAACTGCTCAAGATCTTCATGTTCAGGAATGCAAGTATGACTTCTCAACATTGGTTGATCATGGATTATTGAAATATGAGCTTGATGTTGTAGTTTAGAGAAACTAGCAAATGCTGATGGATAAGTTAATTGTTCCTTGATATTTTAAAACTTACTCTGATCTAAGCTTGGTTTTAATAAGGATTGCTTATGTAGGATGAAATCTTAAACTATTAGGACATAGTCATGCTTACACTTAAAAAACATTAATTTCTTAGAACAAAGTTTACAACCAAGGATGATTATTTGAAAATCAAACACTTGACAAAATCCATAAACCTAGCTAGCCTAGTTATAAACCTTTTCTAGAAATTCAAAATAATCTAAAAGATACAAAAATAAGAATCTTATTACAAAAATTAAAAGCTTTATAAGCAGAGGTGATTCTAGTAATTTTCATCAGGGCTATGGACACCTAGCTAGCAATGGAGCAAGGCCTTGAGTGGAGCCAAAGGCATCTCTATTGGGACTATGGATGTCTAGATAGTAGTAGAACAATGCCTAAGTCTTCCTTGAGCTAAATTATGGTTCTTAATGAATATTCAAACATGTTAAAAGTCAATGTTAATAGTTAAAATCATGAACTTGGAAGTTATTCTCTAAATATTTTGGAAATCAATAAGTGGAATCAAATCACACACACAACATGACTGAGGCTTGATGTTTTATCCTAATTCTGTATGTGCAAGATTTGTTCTAACCATGAACTGATCTTAATAATGGTACTTGATCAAATGGAAAAACTAACTTAATTATTAGTCTGAACTAGAGTCTCTAAATTCTAACATATCGTTATGTTTCCCTTGGAAGTTTCCATTTTTTGAGGTTAACATACCCCCATTTTTGAAAAATGGGGACCCATGTGTCAAATTATGCAAATTTGTACCTTGAAATATAAAATCCACTTGACTAGAGTATAATTAGCATGTTTTCATAGTAATTGTATTTGAAGATCATCCACACCTAGTTTGGTTAGCATATTTATACTTGATTTTGGTTTGCCCTTGTCTAAATTCACTAACTTTGGATCTCTATGTTTTCCAGCTATAAGTACAATAAGGTCTACTTAGAATGAATAATTCTAGGGTTTTGTGCTTCAATGTTAAGTTGATATTTTTTTAATCTTGGTATATAATGGATTGATTAAATTCATATTTTGAAACCCTAGCCTAATGTTTTACCTATAATTTTCATTCAAATTTAAAATTGGTGAGAAATTTTATTTAAATTTAAGTAGGAACAATTTAAATGCCATAGACTTAGTTTAATTTTTGTCCTAAGGCTTGGTCATTTTGTTCAACACAACCAAACCTTAAGCTAAAAATCCTAGCTTGGTCTAAATAATTACATGGTCCCTTTGTTATAAATCTTAACCTAAATACTTATCCAAAGGTTTATCATATTTATCAATATGATGAAAACTCTAGGCTATGTCTTTAGGCTACATCCTTTTTTTTAGGGTCGTTTATATTACGTTCCTAACCCTAGTCCAAAGTCTTTATGATGAGTCCTTTTTAATTCACAAGGTCTCATATATTATGTTTTGAACTTAGCTTAAGTATTTTATCTTAAAGTTCTTCATACATATCCTTGAGCTTATTGTTTCTTTGTAGGATCAATGACCTGCATTCACTCAAGTGAAGTTAATCAGATGGTACAAGATGGGATCAATAAGTCAAGGATATCAATCCATGGAACCAATCTCACTTGACCCCATAGATAAAGATTTATGACATGCATTTGAGTGGATGTCAAAGATCCAATGGTATGAGATCAAAATGGGTCCCTTTTATTACATAGACCTAGCCCAAGGCTTTAACTTAAGGTTTTCATTGTATTTATTATTACAATAAAACCTTAGGCTAAAGACTTATGCTATGACTTTTATTATTTGAAGGGTAATTTTTACATGGTGTAAACTTATCTTTAAAAATCTAGATTAAAGAATTCATATTTATTAATATGAATAAAACATTGGTTCAAAGCTCTATGTATTTCCTACGCTTAAGTAATTAATTTTTATGATTTTAGGAACTAATCACATTAGACCCCATGGATTAAAACCTATGGTTCATGTTTGATCACAGATCAAGATTTGACAAAGTGAGGTTAATATTAGAAATTCAAGGCATGGTCCCTAACTAAAATCTTGATCAAGTTCCAAATGATCGATGGTATGTGTAATAATGTATGCATCAGATCGATGAAGTGTAATAATCTAAGACTTCAATAAAGTCATGTTAAAACTAGAGAAATTTCTAGAGATCAACAATACACATTTATTCTCCCAATCAAGATCTAATGGTGTGAGGTAAGTCAAAAAAAATTAATGAAGCTACAAGTAAATTCAAAACCACCATGTGGTGAAAGTGCATGAACTAACTAGATTGATAGAAACAAAGCTTAGAAGGCTGTGAGACTGCCAAGTGGCATAACCTCAAGGCCTAGTATAGATTAAAGTTAGATTACCTTTTAGAGATTAATGAACCATGTTGATCCATGCAAAAAAATATAATAACATCAATCAAAGATAACTTTGCAGAGGATATAGAGCTCACAGGTGATGTAGGGACATAAATAAAAGTGTTCAAATATAGTCTAATCTTGTAAATTGAACACAGGTATGCCATTAAAGCTTCTTACAAACTTGCTTGAACATCAGAAGGGCCCTAAAAATTTATGAAAGTCCAAATTTGTTCTTTTTTCCATCATATGAGTGTCTGCTTGAAGATGAATCAACCCATAATTCATTAGTGGGTAATTTAATGGGATTTACATCAATGATAGTCTAAAAGGACATTTCTAGTGAAAATATTCATGGAGTCCATCTATAATGGACAAGATCTAATATTCATGATTTGACTCTTTACTTTGAATAATCTTTGGTATTTTATTAATTAATTGAATCCATATTTAAAACATGTAAAACCTTAGTCTTAAGATGTTTAGCCTAGGTTTATTTTAAAAGGAGATTCAATTTTACATGGGAAGCATTTTATTATAGACTTAGTTTAAAAATTTAACTTAGGTTCTAGTTGTATTTATTAATACTACTAAGGCCTTAATTAAAAGTCTTTTTCTAGGTCCTTTATGTTTTAAATGATAATGATTTTATCCCATCACAGGTTGCTAAAAATTGTTTGTTGTGTTTTGTAGGTTCAATGGAATCTCATTTGGGGGGTGAACATGCTTAGGGATTTGTGCTTCAATGTCAAATTAATCTTTTTTTATCCTATGGCCTATCAAAAATTAACTAGATATGTTTTTAGCCATACTAAATCCATAATCTAAGGCTTTAACCTAGGTCCCATTTTTAATTAAATTCTAACTTGTATAGGAATAATTATCCATGCTATAGACTTAACTTAATTTTCTGTACTTTATCTCTTTTATATCTCGTGACCCCTTGGTCTAGGTTAATATTGACATATTCTAACTAATGCAGGGTCTCCTGTATTATCTTAGACTTAAAATAAATTTTTAAATTGCATTTATGTAATAAAAACCTTAGGCTAAACCTTATGCCTTATCTTCTATTCGCAAGGTTCCTTTTTATTATGTTTCTAACTTAGGCTAAAAACTTTACTCTATGTCTCTTTTATTTCATGGGGTCCTTTTTATTATGCTCAAATATTAGATTTAATTTTATTAGCCTAAGGTCTTAAGTCATGTTTATTTAACATGAAATATAACGATAGTATAAAAACTTTATGTTAAGTTCTAAATGTTCCTTGAACCTTACTTAAACATTGTGCATTTTTTTAGGATCTACAATCCACATTTACTTACATGAAAATGATCTAAAAGTGTGTACCAAGTCAAAGCTTCAATGAAGGTCTCTAGGACAAGTGAGGTGGTGAAATGTGTCACCATTTTGTTAGAAATATATTGAGCATCCAATGGTGGTCTAGCTCTCAGATCAAGATCTAACACGACACATTTGCCTGGATAGAATTAATCAAATAGAGTGAGATCAAGTTAGAATTTTCAATGAGGATTAGAATTTTTGTGGGAATACCAAGTGGCATAACCTCAGAGCCTAGTGAAAATTAAATCCCATGCATATTCTAGGTTAATGGCATGCATTTGGTTGCATGGACAAGATCAAATGGTATGTGATCCAAGAAGACTTTTCAATGCAACTTAAAGCAAATGCAGTAATGACACATGTCATAACCACATAAAATGTAGAAGAGGAAGTTAATGGCATTCAAATCCTAGGATCAAGATCAATGAATTACATTGATTCATGTAAATCAATGAGACAGTGCGAGATGAGGGAAAATTTTTCAAAAGGAAACAGTCATTTTTTTAAGAATCGATGAACAAAATGCCATAAAAGTGCCATAGGGATGCCATTCAGGTGCCAAGATGATGTCACATAAGTATAAATCAATGGAAACTACATATCTAGTGGGCCCACAAAAATCAAAATACCATTGCATGAGCTAAGGCATAAGGCTCACTTAAGTCTAAATGCTGCCACCATTTAAGCACTATAAAATCTTTAGAAAAGCCTCATTTTGACCCTATGATCACCATAAACAAGAAAAAATTTAAACTACCATCAACACAAGCATAATTCAATCTAAAATTGGACTATAGACCACTAGTGATCAATTTAATAATTCATAGCCATGAGTAACCAATAAAATAGATTATCTATAAATTAGTCTATTAGAAAATGTCATTTGTTATAGAATGTAATAAAAGGGGCACCTATCCCATACACTAGTACAAATATGATTGGCTAAGACTAACTGACATACCACTTTGATCTTATATAAAAGGGGTATTATCCATCATGAAGAGGGAGGGAGTTCTTAGAGCCAAATTACTTTGTAAATTTGGAGCAAATAATACAAGGAATTCTACAAATATTGTCCAATATTTGTCTATATATTTGTTATCATGGCTTCTTTATCACTTGTTTGTTCTTATTTCCAAATTTTAATGGTTCTTATGAATTTTTGGTGTGTACATTTTATTTGAGAGTTGTTAAAACTTGTACTAATGCTAGGTTAACTGAAAGTTCTTAGGTTTATATTGTTTTCTTAATCTTCTTGATTTTGGGCTAATGTTGTTTACTTGCAGGAGTAAACCTTTAAAGTGAATCGGGTTCTTATTTGCATTATTTATACCTTCCTTAGGATTTTTCATCATGTGTGATAGGATTTGGGCTTAATTTTTTTCATGTTACACATTGGTTAAGTACATGTCTAGATGAAATATGAACTTTGTCATGATGTTTGGAATGATGATCAACAACATTTATTTCTACCTTGCCCTTCCTTTTGCTTCTTTTTTAATTGAACCACCTTAGTTTAATTTCTATTATAAATATCCATCTTAGATTTATTATTAGATTAGTTCTTGATCACAATTCATTATTCTTAGCATAGTATATTTCATATTTTACATAGATCTACTATTTGTCCAGGGTGGCTCCCAACCACCAATTATTATAAATATTGTGAAAGTCACTTGTTATACCTCTATTCCATCAATATATAACAAGATTATCACAACATACAACTCATATATTGAGTTCTTAGGAATTCTAAAATGAGAAATGTTTCTTAAACACTCTGGGCACTTGTGGTAGACATTTAGGTATCAACAAAACTCTTAATCATATATTAAATATTTGTGTTTCACATCATTCAAATATTCAACATATTTTGAGATAGGTATTCCTTATTGACTCAATAATACTCCTATTTTTGTGCCACTTGAATTAGAATAAAATTGAAATATTATATTGAAGTTTGTTAAATATAAAATTAGTTGTTAAGTTATTTTCTTCTTCAACAACTAGAAAGCATGTTCTACTTCTAATATCCACAAAAAATATCTTCTATAATTGTGCATCACATCACTAATAATTAAATACATCTAAGTGAAATAATTGATATACTTATTATAAAAAAACTAAAATCTTTGAAAACTATGTACCTCAAATATACTCTACGGTGACAATCAATATAGTATAGCTTACAACTTCTCTAGATCCATCCTCATACTTTATTGAGAAATCATAAATCCCAAGTATACCACATATTTATGAATGAAGCTAAATTTGTTTATATTTATGATAAAATTTTATTCTCACATGTTATTTATCACTTTATGTAAAATTCACAAGTGTTCTTCCTTTGTTCTACTAAAAATCAGTATGCCATCCAAACACACAATGAAACATTTACCCAAAAATGGATTCAAGACTTCATTCATAAATCTTGTAAATGTACTCAGTGCATTAGTTAACCCAAATAATGTAACCAACCATTCATATAAACCTTCTTGTGTCCTTTTGTTTTGCATTCATCACCTTTTATTATGTGAATATGGTGATATCCACTCTTTAAGTCAATATTTGTGAGGTATCTCAGTCTACTCAAGTAATATATCAAATCATCCATATGAAATAATAAAAACACATAATTTATGGCTATATTTTTTTAAAAAAATTATGGGATAATTCCACATTATTCATTATCCATTATTCTTAGGCAATAATACTATTGATACTACACATGGGCTCAAACTTTTTTTGATCAACCCTTTATGCAATAAATCTTGAACTTATATTTTCACCTTTACATTATATTTCACAGTCATTCTTATGTTTTTTTGTTTGGTAAACTTAAAATTTTAATCAAATCCATGTGATGACTTATGCTTCTCATTGGTGGTAATCCATCTAGTAAATCATTAGACATAATCTCCTTAAATTCACTCAATATATATGTTACTTCACACATAATTATGTATTTTGTTTTTGTGTCTATATTCACTTGTACTAGATTAGAAATATATGCATAATTTTCACTTTACTCTTTTACCTCTTTTAGGGACTCTTTTCTTGAGATCATCAAGACTTTTGAAATCTTGTCTAATTATTCACACTTATCCTTAAAAGGACTTAAAGTGTGTGTCACACCATATTTTCACAATGTATATATGTTCTAAATGTATACATAAGCTAAGATGACCTACAACTATCCTCTTTATCTCATTATACTATGAAGTGAATAAGGTCAATCAGGTAGATCATGTGATATTTAGATGATCAATTAAGGACCAAATTAATTCCATAGATAGAACATAGGATAACCTAAAATGCAAATGTCAATAGGAAAGGGTTCCAAAGCTTAAGCCTATAACACAAGTATGTAGCTCTCACTAGATATAAATAAAGATATACTATGGTTATAAAGTAAATGAATAAACAAAGGATGGGTTAAAATGATTATAAATGGTGTAAGGAGCAATGGTAAATCAAATGGTGGATTATGCACCCTAAAGTGATTTATGGCAAGCCATGCAATCCTATGGCTACACCAGCTTATTCATTTTAGAGAAAACCTAAATAATGAGACACATACATTAATTCAACATGAAATAAACAAAGTAATATTTAATATTCTATGTAAATAAAGGAAAGAGTTGAGGGATATAAATACTTATCTTGGGGTGGACCATCAATGATTAAATCTCCCCCTTCACTCAAGTGGATATTTATAAGATAATTTTATAGGTTCAATACCTCAAAGGGCTAGATGAAGATCTAATATATCCTCAAATAGGAACTCCCAATGACTCATCCTATTGATCTTCAATGACACCATAATAAAATATCAAAAAATAAAAATATTTATCAGTTAGTTGCCACTAAAAAATATTATATTGAACCAACTACAAAAAGTAATATGCCTTGGGAGTCAAATTCATTTTTTAGTGGTGATTCATATGTCTAAATGATTATTTATGTATGATGTGATCATGAAGTGATGCTCATGTGAATGGTGTTCACCATAGAGTGACAAATAACTCAATATTTTATATAGAGGATTTAACAAAGTTTATTCACATTTTATAGATTCATCTTCAAGTTACATAAACATGGGTTAGTGTAATTGACTATATGATAAAGAGAGTAGCATCTAGTTGGTGGTTTGTCCATAGATCCATTAAACCTAGTTGGGAGTAATCATGAAAAATACTATGAGCCAAGTTTTATAGTGTAACTTATATTTCTTAAAATTGAACCTTACTTCAAGAAAGACAATGTCTAGAGATGCATGTCCAATTACATGTAGAGTATGAAAATTTCATCAAATTAAACCAAGATACTAGGTGCATATTTTTAATGAACATTATATTCTCAACCAAAAGGTTGGTATATACATTATACACGTAGATGAAATACTAAGACATGACCCAAAATCTAGCAAGAGTTCATTCAAACTTTTATTTTTACGAATGAAAACCCAATGGTGCATACACCTTTGTAGAGATTAAAGACTTTTCTTGTGTCATGGGTGAGTGGAGGATATAAACTTTATGAATAAACAAAAATGAAAAAATGAAACTAATTCAAGTATTTATATACTTTTAAAAAGTGCTATAATAAGGAGAAACAATTTGGATTTATTAAGAAATCATGCAATAAGGTGTAGAATAGTGAGATTAGCTCTACTCATCTAGGAGTCAAGGAAGACTTGGATCTAAAAATAATGTTTGAAAATAAAATGAATACATATCTACCTAATAAGGGGAATTAAAAAAATTCTAAATAAGATCAATTTTGCAATCTAAATATCATAGAGAAAATAGGAAAAAAGGAAGTGGTAGATTCTATGAATGGTGAAGTAAGTAAAGTTTAAAAATTATTGATGATTTTTTTGGTGAATGTTAGAAAAGAGAAAATATAAAATATTTCAATCCTTTAGGATTATTTGAACATAAAAATAGTTTTAACAAGTTGTTCAATTTTTAAAATGTTATCCTCACCAAGTTCACTGAAGTTAAGGGTGTATACATTTCTTTGGGATATATGCATATCAAACTAAAAGAGTGTGCATGACCAATATGTAATATAACTCATACACTAAATCATAATATGAAACTGAAGGTAAAAGGAAAATTTGATTAGATGGTAGAAATTAGAATCATTTATCATATTGAAAATTCAAATTAGGTTAGCCCCATAGTAGTGCAACCTAATAAGACAAGGTGATATGAGTTTGTGGAGATTACATTACATTAATTGATGTTTATGTCAAATATCCCTTCCTTGTTCCATTTACTGATGAGGTAATTTAAGTTGTCACAAATCATGAAATATATTCATTCACATATGGTTTTAATGGATATCACCAAATCTAAATTATAGTTGAAGATCATTTAAAGGTGACTTTCAAAATAGAATGGGGGTTGTTTGCTAATAAGGTGATGTTATTTGGGATGAAAAATGCCTTATATTTTTCTCTAAACTAGTTATTAATGTTTTCAATGAATTTATTCATGATTTTTTGGAAGTATACAAATATGGTTGGGTAGTTTTATCTTTATTCAAAGAAAACCTATCAAAGCTATGATTAATAATGTAAGGTTGTTTTTCACTATAAATTACTTTGAATTTAAATAAATTCATGTTTTTTAGACCATTTAATGTACTTATTTGACATGTAATCTATAGTGATTAGATTTTGGGTTACCAATAAAAACATGTAGTGATAATTGAGTTCAAACTTCTAATCAATTTATTAGAAGTACAATCATTTCTAGGTCATATTGGGTATTATCACAAGTTCATATGTGGATTTGAATTCATTTAAGTACATTTGAATAATTATTATGTAAGTATAGTAAGATTGAATGGAATACCTAATTACATAAATCCTTCATAAAATTGAATCAAAAATTGATCACAACTTTGATTTTGGTTTTGAAATATTCTAATAAAACATGTCGTGTTCTTGTTGATGCCTCAAGGTCAATAGTTGGATCCATAATGGCATAACCAAGAGGAGCTTAGATCACCTAATTTTTTTAAATTCGTAAGTTTTCTACACTGAGAAAAACCAAAATACAATAGAATAATAAGCTATGGTGATAGTCTTCACACTATTAAAGTTTTGACATTACTTTATGGCTACTCCCTTCAAGTTTTCAAAAAATTTAAGGCATTTGGATACTTGGTTAATAAGATAAGGTTTGGAGGAAGAATTTAAAGTTTGTTAGTAATATTTAAAGAATTAAAATAAATATAAATATAAATATAAGGGAATATATCAGACCATCCCATCTTAGTGCATTCAAATAGGATAAAATTTATAAAATTTGTGAGATGAATCTCTCAATGCACACCTATTAGAAGTAAGTGTAATTTATGAAATTTTTTAAGAAATAAAACCCTTTATTAAAAATGAAAATTTTATTAAACATTATGCAGAACATAATAATAAATAACTTGTCACACATGATTTACATTTCAACATTATAAATGTATTCCTTTATAAGTTAGTTAAATATGATATCCTTCATAGAGTTTCCTTGGAACATGAAAGGTCAAAGGTGTTGGACGGAGCACATTGATGAGTTATGAGAGGAAAATTCACAATAAATTTGAGATTGAAGAATATATTACAAAGTGGGATGTGTTTTCCAACTTTATTTTAGGATGAACATATGGTTGTAAAAAACTGCAACATCTGTCATTGTCTATGAAAACCAAATTAGAGGAATGAGATGCCTTTGAAAATAGTTTTGGTTGTATAACCATTTGATTAATGGGGTATTGATTTTATGGGACATATCAACCCCATATCTAAGTGATCTAATGGATTGTATATTATAATTGTAATAGATTATTTCACTAAATGGGCTGAGGTAACTATAACTCTTAAGTTATATTACAAAGGATGTAGTAAAATTTTTGTATGAAAATATTATAACAAGGTTTGAATATCTAAATAAATTGATAAGTGATAGAGGCACACATTTTATAAACAATAATACAAGGACCTTAACAAAAAAATTCATTAATTCACACCAAAATATTACAACATATCATCTTCAAGCACATGGCCAAGTAGAAGCCTCTAATATGGTTCTATAAAAGATTTGTAATGTACATAGAGATGAATAGGAATATTACATCCCAAAAATATTTTAAGCCTATCTAATAAATTATAAGTGTGACTAGATATAATCCATTTCAATTAGTATATGGAATGGAATGTTTTATACCTATCCTATGAATTGAAATGATAACATGATTGGGTGATAAAGAGTCCTTAAAATATGCTTGGTAGAACTAAGTTGCATGGAATAAATAATGTTATTGGTGAACTAGAATTAGGAACTCCACAAGTTGAGTAAAAAATATTGGCATGATATCAACCTCAAAACTAAAAATTTTAACTAGAAAAATGGTATTATAATATGAAAGCAAGTTTAGGGCACATCTAGAAAATAGAGGATTAAGTGGAAAGATCTATATATAATTCATTAGTGATTTGAGGAAAACACTATAATATTGAGATATTTATAGGGACATATTATCCATGGAAGAATAAATGGAATTAGGATAAACCCCTACCACTAATTATTACAATCAATTAGGCATTACACAAATACGTGTTAAATAACACAATGTATAGTAGGATTTTAATTTTGTTTTAGTTTCATCAATCAAAATCATAAGAGATAAAATGATACATAACAATGAATATTTTGGTACTACTATTAACAAAAATATTGAATGAGTTTGTGAGGGGGATTTGTGATATATTTTTAAATAGATCAAGTCCAAGAAAGGGGATTAAGAATAAAAATGAGAATTTATCATATATTAATGGAAACTAGTTTGAGGATAAAATTAATGGCAAGACAAAAGTAATATCATATGGGTCCCAAAAAGGGTATATTTTTTGAACAAGCAATTAATGTTCAAAAGAAAGAAGTATTTAAAAATGGAATGATACTGTGGAAGAATTTTCAAGTCAAAATAAATCCAAGAAAGAGGACATGTGTTAACTCATAAAAAGGCTAAAAAATTTAAGACATGCATGTAGGGAAAGTAAAGTAGATCAATGGGTCGACATGAGTAAGGGAAATATTTTTTCTATGATAAGAAGGGACAACCATCCAAATTGTATACACAATATTTTAAATTTATCATTTACTAACACTTTATATTGTAGTGGATTCTTGACTCATCAATCTCTCTGAATGCATGCCTTAAAGGGTGAATCAAGAATGGGGTGGAAATGGCTCATGGTACTTTATAAGAAGTTGGAATTTTATCTTGATTACACCATTACTACTATCACTTTAAATTTATCCAATTTTATATCCATATTTCCTTTCCATCTACTTATTATCAAGATTTGTTATCTTCCTACTACATTAACTTGGACGATACCATATATTTTTACCTTATACTTCATGTATAATATAAGCCTACCTAATACAATTCTAAGTTTGTTTTCTGATATTTGTATTATATCAACCTAGCTAATACTACACTATGGCATCTAAAATATTCCAACTATATTATCTTGGATAGTACATTAGATTAGAGCTTAGGGTTGGTTTTAAGTGTTGGAGGCATATGTATAGGGGTCATATTTTATTTATAACATATCACATCACATCCATATGCTCTGATTGCCTTACATTTCTACTTTAAAGAAGTAGTTAGGAGAGTTAGTGGCCTAGAACCTTATCTCAGAGATATTATCTAGTAGTGTCCTTGAATCTCAATACAATGAGTCATTGGGATTTTTTAACTAAGGATATATAGGTCTTCATCTAACCATTTAAGGTCTTAAAATTACAACATTATATTCTAAAGTTATTCTTGAATCGAGGGGAAGATTGAAATGTTGACAGGTCCACCCCAAGGGAAGTATTTATATCCCTACACTCTTTCCTTTATTTAATTAGTAGAATAAATATTTATTTATTTATTTCATTATGGATGTATGTATGTGTACCCTTGTTTATAATCTTCCTTATATATAATAATATGGTATAGACATAGGATTTCTTAGACTTTCCATTGATCACTTTAGGTTGCATAGACCCCCATTTGGTTGACCATTGAACCTTACCCATTTACAACCATCTAACCCATATTTTACCCTTTTACAACCATTTGATTTACTTACTTTTTTAAAACCATAACTTTAACCATTTATCTTTTTAAGGTCTAGTGAAAGTTATATCCTTGTGTCAAAGGCTTAGGATTTGAAACCCTTTCCTCTTAAAATTAGAGTTTTAGTTTATCCTCTTCTAGATCTTAAAATAGCATTGGTCTTTAATTAATTTCTCAAGTATACGTAATATCTATTAAATAGACCGTATTCAAGTTCTATTCTATGTAGAAAATGAGGATAAGTGTATGTCATCCTAGATTTTGCATACATTTTGGTGATCTCAATGTGAATCTTATTCCTCCTTTGGCTATATATTTTCATGTTTGTACTTCTATATTATTAAAAAAAAATTGAAAAAAATAATACATTCTTTAATACAAATATATCAACCAACCTTATACCTTTGCATGTATGTCTGTAAATGATATCAACTAGCCCGATACTATTCCATGTGTTTTTAGATCATATAAACTTTTTGATATAATTACATGTGTTTAAATATATATTTATTAACTCTATATAGTTATATTTGATCATTTTTAGTTTTGACAATATAAAATATATCTATGCCATTCTTTTTGCTTATTTAATTCAAAACATATTAAAAATTTAGATTTTGAATTTTAACATTTTTTATTTTGAATTTTGAATTTCATCTTCCTAGAAATTATGTTCTAAATTTTTTAATCTCATAGGATTTATCATTTTAGGCAAATCAATTGTTAGTTTTACCTATACCTTGGTTTTAGGGGTACTTCCCCAATACTCAATTCATTATATAATTATTCATGGACTTTAGTTTCCACATACCTCACAATATATCAAAAATGCATAGGATTTTTGTTTTTAACATTTAGGAATCTTTACAACCATTTGATTTTGTAGTGAACCAGTAAGTGGTTAACATTAATAAGATACTTTCAACATACCTCAAGATAGTGTAGCCACATAAATAGTGGAATCTTACATGGTTAGTTCTTTCATGACCATATTCATCATTTATGACTAGGATTAGTATATCAAGAACCTACAAGTCAAACCCACCATTTATTAATTTACCTCCCTATCTTGATTTTTATAAATAGTTAAATTTATAATTTATTATATTAAATATTGTATCATTCAACTCACTATTTTTATGTGTAATGTGTCAATTTCATCAGCCCACACAATATAATTCAATGTGTTTTACTAACTACATTGGCTAATTTGATATAGTTTTTGCATGTCTCATTAACTACATCAACTAGCCTAATATATTATAATTTTATATATTTAAAAAAATATAATCCAAATTTATATACTTAATTTCTATTACCATACTATATCAACCAACTTGATACTATCTAAATTTCCTAGTTTTATTTCCCAACTATATCATCTAGGATGATACAATATGTTTTTAGTATTCTTTTGTTATTATCTACATCAACCATCTCGGCACAATGAGTATATTCTCTTTTACTATGGAATACATTTTGATAAATATGAAGAAAAAACTGAAAGTAAATATATGGAACTAACCAATCCCCATAGAGTCTCCTAAAAAACTCTCATGCCTTATAATTTTTCCATGACTCAAGATAGACTCCAACTAATTATCATGTGACCTCAACTAGATCTAAAAGTTATGAATAACATAACAATCCTAACACAACTAGATGAGGTCACTTACCCCTATACTATGAGGTTGATAAGGAATATGATCTCAAGTATACCAAATAAATATCTTGAGTAAAAGGGTAAGGACCATGTGGTTATTTCTCACCTCATGATGGAAACCAATTTAGAAACTTTACCTTCCCTAATTCTAATTTTTATACTAGACTTTTTTACATCCCAATTCTTTGCTAGACAAACTTGCTAGATTATCTATGGATATCTACAGTTAAAATTTTTATATTTGGTTATATTTCTCATTAAACTTGAGATTTATGCTATTTCAGGATAATAGAATGTTTCTTTATTAGATTATAACACACGATTTATTATTTTGAAATAGTTTAAATATGCATTTATTCATGTACTATTTTAGTTATATATTATTATTTATGATTATCATGTGAAAATATATAATGAATTGCATATTGTGAGATGGACGCAGGAGAATTCATCCCTCAAATGTGTTAGAGGGAGAGCATCATCAGAAAGGGTGGTGTAGATGGAGATTTTGAAGGTCTATAAAGAGCTAGGGAAACCCTACACACATAGAGTAATTAGTTATGGTAAAAATACATTTAAAAGTTGATTCCTTTGAGTTTGCCAGCATAGTCTAAAGCCCTTAATGAAACCCGATCTACGTGATTAGTATATTTGATTAGTAATGTTAGTAGGAAATTTATTAACATAATTAGATTTTAATTTGGGTTATTAATTTGTGAAAATGTCATTAAAAATCCATGACATTAGGAAGATGATAATTAAATAAAGAGATTATGGATTTTTATAATTAATAAATAAAACTTGAAATTATCATTTGAGAGAAAAAATCTAGAAAAAGAATTAGTTTGAAATATTTAAATATAATAGAAAAATATATTAAAGTAAAAAAAATAAAGTCATCTATTATTGAAAATAAAGAAATCTTTAATTAAATAAAATTATATTAAAAACATAAAAATAGAAAAAGCAATAAAAATTAAATATGGTAGAAAAAAACAAATCTTTAAAATAGCTAAAGCTATGCTTCTCTTATATATCAAGAGGATATGAGTTTTGGGGAGGGGCAGAAAATAAAGTATATTTAGAAGGAGAAAAAGGAAGCAGGGTGGAAGATTTTCACTATTATTGGCCAGGTAGGCAGTCTTAAATTTGAATACAGGATAATGAAAAAATCGTGCATATTTCTTTGCCCTCGTCATCCCTTTAAAACTTTAATACAGTAATTAAAAATAATGTATACAATGATGGGTATTTCATAGGGAGTAATTATATGTACTGTTTAAAGGACTGAATGTGCTATAGAATAATAACATAGGTATAAACACATATTAGTGTATATATTGTGTAAAATAAAAATGGATTTTTATTTAACCAAACTTTGTTGGGAATGGAAGTGACCAACTAAACTATATTTAAATACTTTTCAACTAGACATAATAGCTAATTAAGCACTGTAATGTTTGCACAATTCTAAATCCAACAACTTATATAAGTGTCGTACAGTCAAAATAATGTATATGCTCTGTGTAATAGATTTTGGAAGTTAAAAAAAGAAAATTAAAAAGGGTGAATTAGAATATATAAGGGAATATGTCATTTTTGGCATCTAAATTTGCATGCCTTATTTGAGGTTTTCAAATAAGAATTTTTTATGGCATCTTCCTATCTTTTTCCAGCTAGCTGAAGAAATTGGAAATCATTATATATACTTATTGATAAATAGAAAATAATAAATTCAAATAATTATTTCTATTAAGAAATGTAATAACTTATGAATAATAAAAATTATATAGGGCATTGATCAAAGTTTTCCTCCAGCTAAATAAGTTTATCCTTTTATTCCTAGCAATGGATATGCAAAGTTGAAGTCGTATGGTCCACAGATAAAATTTAAAAAAAAAAGAGAAACTTTTGGTAATAAATCTATTTCATTATATATGGCCTAAATTTTCTTTAGCTAAGAATAAATGAAAGGAGGTAAATTTTGATCAAAATATAATAAAAAGGCATCACCCTAAGAAGTTCATATTAGCTATGTTCTCAAAAACGTATTTTGGATATTAATCAAATAGATACTAAATCCCATTTATAATTGATCCTCTTTATATGATGTCAAATTATTGTTTCCAACCAGTTTCAATCTCTTAAAATCATTATCAACATAATTGTTGTTGGTATAATATCATGTGAAATGGGCCATATAGCCAAGATAGAGTTCAAGGCATGAAGTTAAAAACCAGTAATCAATAGAGGTCAAATTACATATACCCAATCTTTGAATAGTCACGAGTGAGCCAACTGGTATATGGATTAATAACAAATTTCTATTTTAATTAGCTTGAATACCTATGGCTTCTATTTGATATGTGATAAATAAAATAAAATAAGTGAATATAAAATATGATAATTGGGTACCCATTTACTTATACTTGTTATATTATGTTACCTCAACTTTGGGTGTTGAAATGCCAAATGAGAATTAATATTTCCTTAAAAGACTCTATGTAGATGTAGTTTCCTTTAAAAAAAGATGACATAAATTATATTATAAATAGTTTAGAGGGGAGGGGTCACCCCATTCTTTAACTAAGTGAGACTTTTGAAATCCTTATAAATAGGTGTAGTAAATAAATAGAGAACTATAAAATTAATTCGCTGAAAGATTTTTTTCTATATGGATGGAAATAACATAATGTGAACTAAAAGTTAGCCAAAATTAAATAGTTTATTAAAGTCTTAATTTCACCAAGTGTTCCATTTAAACCTAAATTTTAGGTAAACATACCCTCTTATATAGAAAAGATATTAGAAGAAATACATGTTTGTTTATCCTTGTAGCAGGACTCAAGTGGAAATTATAGCTTGAATTATAAAATGAATTAAATTGGGAATTTAATATAAGCTTCCTAAATTTATGAGTTATGTATCTCGGTAAGATCAAAATTGATATTAATAAACTCTAATATGATAATAACGCTATAGAACCAAATTCTTAGTTATACTATGTAGATAATTATATTAATGTGTAATTAGAATTAGACAGGTTTACTTCTTTGTCTTATGGGATAAACCTAGAGGAACTCTTAGAATCTTAAAAATATGGTAATTCATCATATGTAATATAGAATTAATTTATGACTATTTACACAAGTGAAATCACGGGGTCAGAATTATTAAAATATATATTGACCAAAAAGTAAAAGAATTGAATGGAATAGTTTAAAAAATGATTGCTTAAAACCCCTAAATGTAAACCAATTGATAAAATGGATATCTAGGGTTTTCAAGAAAAATAAAGTTCTAGGTTATTATAAGGAATGAATGTGTTCTATGTATTCATGAGTTGATTACTATGCAAAGTAGTTATGAATATAACACTAAACCATGGTTTAGAAATTGTATAGAATTTGAATATCTACATGTGGTGCATGTTAGGATGTGCAAGTGATAGTATATAGTGATGTATAACTACAACTCATTAGACGATTGTATAAGTCATTAAATTACTTAATAATTAGGAATTTTAACCCTTGGAATAGATTCCTAGAAGCAAACAAGTCAATAGGATAATGAGTTTATCTAACTCACTATAATAATATGAATGACTTTTAGTCACATGTATTCAGTATGGAATACTTGTGTGCATTACATACTATGAGTGTGTTAAATGTTTAGCTATACTTAGTGCTTAATTATGCATTGTGATGACTATTTTTATGTTAAAATACATTGGTATGCTTGTATGCAGGTTATACCTAGGTGGTATAATACTTTATTATTTTCTTGTTATTTACATGAATTGGTTGAGTCTTGCAAATCATAAGTTTGGTGTATGTGATGTTATGTAGTTGGGAACCTATGATAGTATGGGATATCATAGGGTATTATAGTATAAATGTATGTTATATTTAGGTGGTACATACTGTAATTATTATTCCTAAACTCATATCTATATTTGACTATTTTACTATATATATGTTGGTTATAGTTATGGATAGTGTGTGATGTTATAGTTGGTAAGTCTTGTGTATGCGTGCATGCAGATTTGAAAGTTTAGTTAATGTTATGTTGGTATGTTATTGTGTTTCATGGAAATGTTGAATTACTTTATATATATATATATATATATATATATATATAAAGTCATCATTTCCATGAAACACAATAACATACCAACATAACGTTAACTAAACTCTCAAAGTTTCATGCACGCATACACAACACTTACCAACGATAACATCACAACACTTACCATATATATATAATGCTTGTGTTTCCATGTATTTTAGACCACTTCATTTGATTGATTATGGAAAACTAGTAGTTAAATCTTATAACACTAGACTATGGTAATATGGGTTGCCATTGAGTGTAGATAACTAGAAATCAATTATATTTTTTAAATTATACATTTGAATTGTATGTTTACTTGGGTGATATATTTTTAATCATTACTTCTAGTATGGAATAGAAGATAATAAAAGATTCATGCATATGTTTGATGGAATACATGTATGCTATTATTACTCCTATGTATAACATGTCATGTGATGCATTTTCTAGTAGGATGTAAGTTGTTAAATCTTGTGGCTGAATTGTGTTTTGTCAATCTGCATTGCTAATGCAGAGTAAGGAGTGAGACAGACTTCACTGGCTTACTAACATTGAAATATTAGATGAAGGCAATATGATCAAGTGGTGTTCATGAAATTGATCGATCGATAGAGAACTTTTATATTATTATTTGTAAATATTTGGGCCAAAGTATGTTTAGTGAGACATTTTCAATTCATGAGTGTGATTTACATTTTTTTTTGATATATTGTAATAAAATAGATTTTTATGATACACTACATGTTTAGTTTAGAATCATACAACACATGAGTACTTGATAGTCTCTATGGATTCCCATTCCATCACAATATACACATGCATGATGGGAGGGCCATTCCCTGATGGGATTTGTGTGGGGGATAGTTGGTCCATGGTTGGTGTGGTAAAGCACTTGGATGATGTTCTCCCTCTGCACAATAGTACTACTATTGAGATGACACTTGAGATTGTCATTAATATTGTAGAGTCTAGGAAACTCATGCTCTAAGGAGACATGTATGTAAATTATATTAGTTTATATATACTTGTTGATTATTGTCATGAAGAATTATAATTACTTACTATTATATAATGATAATGGTGATTGTAGAGTTGTATCAGTCATGACTAAGTTGTATAACCTTCAATATTCATTTTATGTAATATTATCATGACATTAGAGATCTGTGATATAATATGTAATGTGTACTTAGTGTTATCATTGGAGTATTATTATGATCTCTATTTATATTCTCAAGGTGTAATATATATATATATATATATATATGTTTAATTAAAAAAAATCTTGTATGTCTATGTCTAACCCAATAGGGTTATTATAGACTTGGAGAAAGTCATAAATACTTACTCATTCCACTACCCATCCACCATGCTTAGTATTTTCACTAAGATGGTGGGCCTACTCAACACTAATATTAGTACTACCTCTAGTACATCCCAAAAAACTACTTAAGCTTTCATTTTTAATCAGAATGCTCTTGATCCTTATCAAATAATGTTATGATCAATGAGACAAATGGATAAATTTTGATACAAAATAATGTTCAGGTGATGCAACTATAAAAACAATATTTAAAAATGCAAAATCACCCTCAAAAAATTTAGTGGGAAGTGCCAAATCAAAATGCCCCCTATCCTCCCTTAGAGATGGTCTGATAATCTCATTCCACAACCATTACTTTTCAAAAAATCTAGCAAAACATATTCAAAATGAGACATTGCCTCTTAAAATTACAAATATTGACATAGATGTAGTCACTTGTTTGATAATATATAATGGATCATTTTATTCTGATTTTCACTTGAAATCCTTTGGAAACCTCTATAAAAATTGGAATAAGATCAATACTTTTGTTACTACCAAGCTACTAGCCAAAACCTTATCCAATGATGTTTTATATTGGTAGAATCAACTAGAGTAAAAATCTATGTAGGTTCAAGGGCTTAGCTAACACATTAATTTATGAGTTTCAATCTAATGATCTACCTAAAAATAATTAAGCCCACTTCATCAATTACAAACAAACAAATAATGAGAATGCCTAAGCCTTCACCAAACATTAGAAACCCTTAACCAAAAAATATGAGTATAACATATTGAATAATAACCTATTCCACCTATTTACCAATAGTCTTAATAAAAAACTACAATACATCATTAGGAATATTTATCCAAAACCATTAGAAGAGGCCCTTGACCAAGCTGAATGCCAACATTTACCCATAAGATAATTCAAGTCTTACCAACCCAAGATTACAACATGAATGCTTATGAAATATAAAGATAGAAATGATACAAATGATAGTGTCTTAGATACTTATGATTATAATAAGGCCATAAATTCCATTCTCCCACATAGCTCTAGTGACCCTTTCCCCACCTATCAAGGGAAGTACCTTCCAACATATTCCTCCTCTAAAAGTTAATAATTGTGAAATTCACCAACCTATTTCCTTATCTACGATTAGGAAATGCCTTCCTAAAACCTCATATAGATAATTTAACACTTCCCATACCAGTTATTATTATGATCCTAAACAAAATTCTAGTTTCAAGTAGATTGGGGACATTCCCATGAGACTTAAAAATAACTTAAACACATTGCTTTTGAATTATTATTTGATTTGAACTTTGATCATGAAGCTATGATAAAAAATGACACCAATATTATGATAATGTAGATAAATATCATGACTCCAAATTCAAGTGTGATTCACTTCACCAAGCTCACACTCACCTTATTATATACTCAAATCTACTTCTAAACCATAATAAAAACCAACATCTTAACATTCAAAATGAGCCACCAGCTGCCAATGTTGTTGAAACCATGGATAATCCTAATTATTCTAATAATACATTTTTTTGGTAAATATGAATAACATGAAGTTTTAAGTCTCCTATATTTATACTTATCCTTTTTATACTCATATTGATGTATAAAAAAATGGCCAACCTTTTAGAGGCCATAAATTTTGACTTGTAACTTTGTTTGAGCTCTTCTCCGCACCAAAATGAATGTATTGAAAAATTTGTTTCCATCCTAGGTAGTTGTACCTACCTAGAAATGTTTTTGATATTTTTAGAAGGCCATAGGTGATCATCTGAGGGTCCAAAATTATGATTTAATTAAATTTTTTGGATTTTTCTATTTTTAAAAATTGTATGTTTTTAGGACCGGACGTTAACTTTAGCTGAATTTCATCCTATAGTCTAATTATAGTTTCTAGGATATTTTGGGAGATTTTTAGAGATGTGTGCAGTTGCATGCAAACTTACTATAAATAGTGGCTCCTAAAAATAGGCATTTTTTTTTCAAAATTTGCATGTAAACTTTAATTTTGAGTTTAGGCTTATTTAAGCATGGTTTGGGTTTATAATTATTTAAAGTCATTCAATACAAATCAATTCTAAGTTATTGTTTCAGATCTTGGCCTATTGGTAATTTTATTGTCTTGATACTTTTTGGGTTTATTACATATTCATTTTCCTAATTAAAAAATAGTTAAGGAAAACCCCTCAAATCATGTTACTAATATCCAATATGAGGAAATTGTAAATTTTGTACTTTGAGATAACATAATTTACTAGTCAATTTAGTATAATTTTATTCCCTAAAAATTGTATTGAATAACTTAGTACCATTATTTACATTCAAAACTACATTGGCCACCCTGGTGAGTTATGTTTCTTCATTAGCCTATGTCTCAACTATACCATCCAACATGGTATAGTCTTCCATTTCTAGATTAGGTTTGACTGTACCAAATAATTTGATATAGTCTAACTTTTTAACTAATTATATTTCTATCATACTAACTAGGATAATACAGTCTATTGCTACCATTAATTCTAATTATATTATATATTGTAGGTATATATAGTTTGACTTTGATGTCCCTATGCAGTGAACTACATTAGCCAAGATGCTATCATTGGCTCAACCTACCTTAACTATACCATTAGAGCCAATACCACACACATTTTATTCATAATCATATTTAGTCTAGATCCATTTATTGTTCAAATGATCCATTTCATAATTCAATATATCTTTCACATTCCTACCTAACTCATACCTAATTTGATGAATGGGACCCCATATAAGAAATTTTTAAGCTCCCATCTCAAATTCCATTCATTGAGATCATGAAGACTTCCCTACATCATAGAAATAAACTTATCAAAAATTATTTGACATGAACATTCCTCAACCAACACATATGGGGAAATAATTTACCTTACCTATGTCTAAAGAAATAATTTTAAAATAATGTGAATAAATGTACATCCTAATTAATCAAACTATAGATGCATCTATTTCCATCAAATTTCCTATAGACTTTAAGATCTCTAAAGAGATCCTACTTCATGTGGATGATCCTACATTATTAATTATTGTCTATGTTGGTGATAATTGATTCAAATGATCCTTGATAGATGAAGGTTATGGAATCTACATCACCTCCTTATATTTCATAAAAATATTAGGATTATTAGAATTTAATCCTAAGTCTACCAAAAACACATGTCAGTGATATAGAAAAGACAAATGCCTCCACTAGGATACATTTGGATTCCTATCATAGTACCACCTATCATAGTTAGAATTAAGGTTATGATTTCAAATGTATGTTATCATAAAACATTTTTCTTTGCCTCCCTTGGACTCATCATATGAGGGAAGTGACCTCTTTTGCATGTCAATGCATCAAATTTCTTTACAATGGTTCTATTTATAATACTCAAGGTGGTAATAATATTTGGAATTTAAAATGCTTCTAAGAGTGTGGTGTATTCAAATATCCAACCCTTGAACATTTTATAAGAATTCATTCTACAAATATAAATGCTTTAATCATCCCATCTATTTAAATAGAATTTTAAACTATCTTCTCAAGCTTGTGGTAAATATCCAACCTAACCTATTATATTATGACAATGATGAACTAAATGAGATAAATATAAAATTCAAAACATCAGATTCCCCCTTAGCACCATAACTTAATTTCCTCCCTCCTTGTGATCTTATTTTTTCAATAATTTGATTGATAAAATAACTACTTCTGTGGTTATTCCCAAAAAGTTCACTTCCTTTTCATTCTCTAGTGACTTAATAGTCAAATACATTACGATTTATCTTAATGCTAGAAATTGTGATTACACTTATATCCTTGATAACCCATATTTATATGTGAATTACTAAGCTAAGGATGCATAATTATTTATTATCCTTCCTCTCTCCAATGCTTCTATGATAATTCTACATCTTCTAATGTTAACTTGATTGATATCATTGACCTAGTTCTACTTTTTATTTACCTAACATTAATCCTATCTTGATTGATGTACATAGATAAAAGATGGATTTTATTACATCTTATACAACACATATCACTCATGTTACTTGTGAGCCTCTTCATAGAATGCTTTAGGATATACCCATGACTGAACCATACTAGATTACTAGATTTTATGATACTTCTAACTCACTTCCTATAGAGATGCTAGCCACAATGATATAGATTGCACCAAGGTTGAATAAAAAATAAGTAGAAATATAATTATTTTAATTCCACATAGTATATGGTCACTCATAACACCAATGTATAACATACCTAATATATTTGAAATAAAATAAAGTTATTGATTGTATCATTCTATGTTATGATAGAGATGATTTGTTTATCGAGGTTCCAAATAGAACCCATTATGGTTATCCACCTAGGTTAGACATGGTATCACATCCACCCACATAAGAAGATGAAATTTATTTCAAGTTTCATAACGTATTTGGTCATTCAATTGAAGAGTGTAGAGTATATAAGAAATTTTTAGAATAGCAGAAGCCACAAGGCTCAACTCCTACCATGAATAGTTAAACACCTTGATTTTATACCCCTAGACATATAGTTACTTTCATGGAACTAGTACACATTATTTGACCCATTATAAAGATATTTGGTAGTATTTGGATACACTTCATCTCAAATCAACTAAGCTTCCTAGTCTTCTAAATATGTTTCCACCAAATATTATAACAAATTTTATCCCCAAACATGGGGACATGTATTGTATTTAGATCTAGTATATACACATCACTTAGATCAATGTAGATATCTATAATATAATTTTAGAGACTTTTTGATGTCCCTGCCTTAAATTTCCTAGAAACACTCACACAGTCCATATAGGATAGAGGAACAACCTCCCATTCAACTAGATCCATCCAGTATATTATAAGATGCATGTGACATGATGAAATTTGTTCCTCACATTTAGTATTTTAATAAAGAGGACCCATAATGTATTTCTTACAACATGCTTAATTTTTACTTAGAGCTCATGTTCAAGGTAGCCCTAGTAGGAATCTTAAATTGAGTAGAGGAACCATTGTTATAGTTAGATATAAGTTGTAGTATGATTTATCAAATGTTATAAATGATGTATGTTAAGATATTTCATGATACTTATGAGCAGATGTGTCATATCATATTTTTCACATTTGCATATGATTATATTTCATATTATTATTATTAGCATATGTGATTATTTTTGTACATATCTTACTTATATCATGTTATTTCAAAATTTTAACACTTTAATTTAAAAAATGTATGTCTAATTTTTATTATTTTACAATCAATTTATAGTCAGCCTTTAATTCCATTATGGATATTAGGAATAATCTTTGAGTTTTGTTTTTAGAATTTACAATTAATTTAAAATCAAATTTTATTTCTCTTAAGGATTTCGGGCATAACCTTTAGGTTTTTTATCACATTTTTAAAAAAATTAGTTTGCATTAGTCTCATAGTGGTTATTTAGTGTCATTTTACATTCCCACTCTTTTAGGATGAATTTTCATATCAATGCTTGTGATAGATCATGTGTAGGTTAGCTTAGATTCTCTCATGACATGACTACCAACTTTCATAGCATAACCTAATCACTTTTGAAGAATATTTATCCCTTCTTGTGGTCAAATATAAGACTATTCATAATTTTACCTTTTTTATACATGGACCCCTTCCTTTCACTTTTGGCACACTAAGGTCTATTCTATGATTGCACTATTTCATGAAAAACAAGTCTAAGAGTCTTTTATGTGCCATAGTATTTATATTTTCCTTTATAGATACAAAACATAATCTCTCTTATGTTAATTATCTATATCACCCATGGTTTGACTTTAAAAATCCATATGGATGAGGAATAGAAAAATACAAAATATTTAAAATCCATATTATAATAAAAAATAATACTAAAAGAAAAATCAAATCTTAAATGTGAGATCAAATTAAAAGATGCGATATATTTGGAACATCTCTTATTCTAGTTTAAGGTCAAAATCCATAGTTTTCCTCATGAAAGAGCCAATGTCTATTAGATTATGGTAGGCCAGTAGATTGGTGTAGGATATTGCATTACATCATTACATATTCTTACATTCCAATGCCACATAGTTTCTCACACAAGTACACAATCTTCAAAATATATTACCAAATATTTAAGGGGTCATATAGAGCATGGAAAATGTTATGAGAAGTCAAGATAATTTCAATTTTCATGCAAATAAACTTCATAAGATGATCTATATACTTCATTTGTTAGCTCAATTTTGTGCTTATTAGATGGAGTTCTTTAGGTTCTTAATGTTGATAGATCTTAGCATTTCCCACTTGATAAGAGTGTATCACCTTCACTAAGGATGTACACATCACCCCTATGGCACCTTGCATAATTTCAAAATATATTTTACCTAGTATCCATTTGACATGTACAAATTTTAGCTGATCATGTCCTTTCCTATTCATTTAATATTTAAGTTTTAAATCATTTATAATGCCACTTGGATTTTCAATTCTTGAGTTGCATTGTAAGAACTCAATGAATACAACAAGACCTTCCTCACAAATTCCCATCACCATTTATATCTATACCATCTTAGCCATAATAATCATGTATTTAGATAGTTTTGCTTTCTTAAATCATATTTAGGAAGCATTGATTTCAAATTTTCACGCATAGGAGTCTTTAGCTTCATTTATAACCATTTTTTATCCTTGTTTGATTTAAGTTGACTTTGCATATCTTACATTGGATATAGTTTAAAATAATTTATGTATTTAATTATTTTTTATTTAAATTTTACTCTACTTTTCTTACATTTTGATGACATCTTTACAATTAATTATGTCTTTATTTATGTTTTATTTTAGTTGACTTTACTTATCTTACATTAAATGACATATTTTTCATGCATATCCTTATTTGATTATTTTTTTATTTTCATACATTAGATATTTTATTTTTAAAATGTTTTTCATGTTTTCTCATAAGATTTAGTTTTTTTACATTCATTTTTTAAATTAATTTTTATCTTTTATTTATCAATTTTTTATCTACTTAAAATATTCATTTCTACAATTTAAGTTTTTGTTCTTTTTAACCATGAATTTTATCACATTTATTATCAAATAATAAAACATACATCACATTTTCCCATAGCATGAAATTTAAACACAAATGTGTGCTATAAAGAAAAATAACTCATATACTATACATGTAGATAACATAGTGAGTCATAAAAAAATATCTCTATATAAATGTCTTAGTTTATACATAAGTAAATCTCAATACATCATATATATACATAAAAAATATGAATTCTTATAATATAGGCCTCAGGCCTATGGATAACCTTCATCCCCATCAAGATGAGGTTTCACACTCACCATGGCAGATATAAGTTGAGTAACCTACAAAATCATCTATAGAGTATATGTCTATGATCACATACCCTCAACCTATCCCTATAGTTGATCCACTTGTGCCTACAAGCCTACTATCTATCAAGCTATTACCATGTGAGTGTACCTATATATGGATAATGCCTACCACATCACTATCTTAACTCCTCATACCATTTCCAGTGCTACAACCTGAGCAACCACCTACTCACATCACTAGATCTCTTTGACATCCTATCCAACCTATTGAAACTAGATCACATGTGCTCTAGTCATTGAAACTACATGATCAAAATCCTTGCAATATTGTACCAAGGGAGAATGGGGTCAAAATTTTAATTGTGTGTATCCTTCACTAGAGTTCTCCACCATGTTTCCTTTATTGTCACATCTACAAAACATAAACCAAATAGACATCATATATCTCATATATATATATATATATGAAAGTACGTATATTACTAATACTTACCATGTATATATCTACCTCTAGGAAAATAAAAATTATGGAATAAAATTCAAAATTTAAATACCAATAATAGTGTCATAACCATAACCACCTAAGGAATGTGTGATATCATAGATGTGTGTTGGTTTAAATATCCACCATCTCCATTGTAGAATAAATTCTACATATTGATTCAATTTACACACTCATCATTGTATGGTCCAAATATAGGTTGGAGCATCTTAGGGATTTCTCTACTTCTTTGTTAGTTTCGGTGGGACCTTCTTACCTCCATCCTCTCCCTATTCTTATCTATACAATAATAATCATTATATTACCACAATAGGATGATGAGGAATCAATAAATGAATATCAACTAACACCCCTCATCCCCCCACTTCTCAAGGATCTCTAAAGTGTTTGGCCTAATAAGATATAACTACCAAAGGTATTATTAGGTGTGATAAACCAAAATTCCCAAAAATGTAGTCACAAACATGTGGCTCTACCCATTGTGTGTAGTGGCTAGTAATGTGATTCTATCCCCTTACCTTTAATGTGGTAAACCATAACAACCATGCATATATAATGCCTCCATAAAGTGTTCATCTGACTTTATCTTATCATATGGTCTCTAATGTAAGCACATGTGGATCACCCATATAACATGGTCCTGATCCCATCTCCCCACTTATGGGAGATGATCATAAATCATATGAGGAATTTATAATGATATATACATTGGGAACCTCCCATATATCCAATTGTAAGAAAGTATAATATAGTTCATAGTCTGTTGGTCATGACTCAAAATGATATGAATGTTTTTCACTAACCACACCCATATCATAACCCCCATATAAAATAACATGACCTTATATAAAATTAACCAACACATAGTTATGATGTACATATGAATAAACCCATCAAAATTATGAAATACCACACATCCAGTCATAAGTCTAATTAGGTCCTTCTAGATATCTAGAATTCTTGAAATGTACAATCAAAACAATTATATAATGAGATTACACTAACCATACCTATATGACCTAGTAGCCCATATGGATAACTCTATCTACTCATCTATAGTATCTAGTGTATCACACACAATAGGCATGCCTATAATAGGCAACCCTAAGATTGCATGCATGTCTTCTATTGTCATGGCCACCTTGATGATATCCCCATCCACAAATGATTTAAATGGGTTTATAAGTCATTCTCATCACCCTAATAACATAGAGAGAAGCTTTGAGCTAAGTTGAATGTGGCACATATGCATGATCCCTCTAAGACCCAGTGTCACTAGTTAAGCTCATTTTACTATTGATAGTATATCTAATAAATTTAGCAACCAAATAAAAATGATGCTTTACCATAGCCTTTGTCACTTCTATAATATATCAAAAAAAAGCACAATCATATTTTGATCTAAAAATCTGAAAACAATACTAAAAAATCAAAGTACACCAATAATATATATATATATATATATAATTTTTCTACTACATTAGCAAGGTCTTAAACTGCATACACCATGCTTAGTTTTATTACTCCATTATCCATACCCTATGGTACCAACCAAGGAAAACTTTATATTAAATCATCCATACCATATGGTACTGGATAAAACATCAGTCAACTATATCAACTATACCATATGGTATTGACCACCTATCCATCCTACTACATCAACCATACCCTATGATATTAGCCATGTTCATGTTTAAAATTGCATAGACTAGGTTATAAACACTATTGGCCATGATTATCTCCTCATAATTCTAGTTATATCCTATGGTATCAACCAATTATCTAATTTTATATGCCACCAACCACACCATACAATATAAACCTAAATTTTACCTAACTACATTAACCATACCCTATGGTATCAACCATGAGTTTATTGATCCCCTTACAAACTATATCAGCCTAGAAAATATAGTTAACTGAAGGTGATGATTTATTTACATGGAACTCATAAATACCCTTGGACTTACTTAAATTTACATTAACTACTCATTACTCATCCTAATTTTAACTTCATTTTTATGTTTGTTGGGGAAAATTCCATTACGTGGATTTGCCTCAACACCTATATTTTCTAATCTTGCTCATTTATCCAAAATGAAAAAAATAACAATAAATACACTATCTAAATGTATTGATCTAGATGCAATGGTAATACATCCTCTAGCATGTCTATTTCCTCATCCATGAGCCATCATATCTTAAAGTGCTAAATTTGGATGCAAAGAGCTCTAGATTTCCAAAAATAACAAATGTGTAAATAAATAGTTTCTTCTTATTTATATTTAAAAAAATTCAAATTTTGAAGCTTTCAATTATTTACCATGAGGATACATATTTTTCACATATCTTTGTTTCTATAGGTCATGTTTAAAAATTGAAAGAAGCCATAGAAACCTGGTGAGATAGAGAATTTTTATTTGCTAACATATTTTTTGGTTAAAAAATAGATTTTTATCTTATTTTTTAGGTCCATAACTCATTATTTTTTATGGTCACCTTCTATCACCTAATAAAAATGTAACACTATTTACAATCAGCAATGTAAGTGAAGGTGCATATTTTTATTTTATTTACTTTGAGTTTTTTAAACATTTCTTTTCAATTTATGCTCATCCTATGTTGCTAAGTTTCTTTCCCAGAGCACCATCCCATGTTACACTATTGTGACACATGATGAGATTTGAGTGGGATATATATATATATATATATATATATATATATATATATATATATATATATATATAATATTTTTAATTTATCATTTATTAACAATTTATATTATAACTTGATGATGCATCGATCTCCTTGAGAATACACCTTAAAGGGTGCATCGAGGATGGGGTGGGAATGGATCATGGTACTTTGTGAGAGATGCTAGTAATTTATCCTAATTACACCATTACTATTATCAGTGTTACCTTATACAAGTGTCTATCTATATTTCCTTTCATATAATTCTATATAAACTTTTTAGATTCCTTATATCATATAGTATTAACCTCACTGAGACTATCCATTTTTTACCTTTATCTTTCTTATACTATATTTGCCTACCTGATACAATTTTGAGTGTGTGTTTGAAATTTTTAATGTGTCACGTTCGTTGATAGTGTACTATACCAACTAATATATTCTAATTGTATTAGCCTGGTTTATATCATTGGCTTAGAGTTTAGGGTTACTTTTGGGTATTGAATTGGTATATATAGGGGTCATATTTCATTCTTAACATATCATATCACATTAATACGCTTTGATTGCACCTGAATTTATTCCCTAGAGAAGTATATGGGAGAGTTAATGGTTTATAAAATTATCTTATAGATATTATCTTGTGGTTTCATTGAAGATCAATAGGAGTCATTGGGAGTTTTTAAGTAAGGATATATAAGTCTTCATCCAACCATTTGAGGTATTCAACCTAAAACATTCCTTTATAAAAATCCACTTGGGCCAAGGGGTAGATTTAAGTGTAGATAAGACTAACCCAAGATAATTATTTTTTTCCTTATACTATTTCCTTTATTTACTTAGTAAATTATATAACACCTAGTTTATTTCATTATGGATGCACATATGTGTTTCCTTATTTAGGCTCTTCCTTATAATGAATAATTTGGTATAGACATATGATTTATTAGAATTTCCATTGATCACTTTAGGTTTTATAGATACCCATTTGGTTGACCATTTCACCTTGACCCTTCATAACCATCTAACCCATCTTTTACTTTAGTTTTTACCCATTTGAAACCATTTACTTTACTTTCATATTTACAACCATAGTTATAACCATTTATCATTGTCGATTTCTAGTGAGAGCTATATCCTTTTGTTATAGGCTTAGGATTTGGAATTATTTCATCTTGAAATTTAAGTTCTATATTACCTTATGCTAGATCTATGTATATCATTGGTCCTTTCCTAATCATCCAAGTATACACAGGATTTATTTGATTGACCTTATTTGATTCCTAGTCTATTAAGAGAAAGAGGATAGTTTTAGGTCATCCTAGCCAATGCATACATAACTCACACTTTGAATTTTTTATAAATTTAAAAATTTATCCCTGTGCATAACAATAATTCTATGATTCAACAACTAATATTTCCTATATTTTTTAAACATGCATTAGGAAGGGGAAAATACACTAGATATCATACAAAAGAAAAAATTACCATACACATTGACTAAATATAAAAAGAGGATATGGGAATTAGTTTTTCATTAAAATAATCCAAATGGAGTGACACTAACCCCTATAATTTAATTAATGGGGAAAACATAGATTAGATTTTTTAACCATAAGGAGTGGTACCTACATAAGGAATCATTTCCATTTAATGGAAAAATATGAGGATAATTTAATAAATGATTGGTGTGATTTCTTATTTCTAGGTAATATGATGAGATAATTTTGACCATGTTAAGTAGATAAAATTAATTATTTATTCACCTATCGCATAGGTGAAAATTCATGTCAACTTGAATAGTCTTACATAGGTGATGAGAATTAATAAGAAAGGAAATCCAATGCATGCCTACAAGATAAGGAATCCTCACATCTATTCAAAAATTTATGACCAATTTTAAAGAACAACCAAAGGAGTCCCCATAACATAAGTCATTGATGCAATAGATAGGGTCATTGCAAAATGACTTATTCCTCGATACTTGTAAACCAAAAAACATGTTAAACATGTAATAAATTAAATAATTGATATTTCACACTTACTAATAAGGTTGGGAGAGGAATTTAATTGGCCTAAATTTATCACATATAAGATAAAAATGAATGTATAAAATTAATTGGCTAGTACAACCCAATCATCTTAGAACCAATTTATTATACTCTTTATTTGTTTTACACAATATATACCCCTTGAGGGATAAATAACTCATGATGTATATTATTGGTTATACAATGCATTCCTTAACTTATATGGATGCAAGATATACAACATTACCTATAAGTGGGAAATTTCATAGGTTAGTGGATGGAGATTCAAGGCATGTTGTTCATCAATCTAAAAGTGCTCAGAGATGTCTTGGAATAACTTGGCCTATTACAACTATCATCATATTCCATAATAGAGTACAAATTATAATTTGAAATCTATAGAATATGCTAGTGTTACCCCGTCTTCTTCATATAAATTCATATGGCACAAGTAAAATTTATCCAAAAAAATCACTTGGTTTTATAACGTGTTCAACTATTGTAATCCATTCCACCTATAAATGAACAACCACAAGCTCGACTAAAATCCCAATCATAGTCTCAACACTAACCACCATTGAAATCATCAATATCAATATAAATATACATACCAACCTATGAAAGTCACTTATTTCATAGTCAACCCCATTTCTAGATAAGAGGACCCAAAAAATAGGACCCTAGCTTAGTGGCCCAAAAATGCCCAACATCACAACCAAGTATGACATGGATCCTTTTAGAGTCACTTTAGACTAAGTGTATAAAATTCTGATCGATGATGTCAAGAATGACATTTATTATTAAGGGGAGTTTTTTTTAAAAAAAAATTTAGAACACCATTCAAACATGTTAGGTTTGAAACAAAAGTCCCCTCAATTTTTATGGCTCAAATCCCCCCAACACCAAAATTCATCAATGTTGACATGGTTGCATAAGAGGAATAGGTGAAGTATTTAATAAAATCTCTATTTCAAGAAGAGACATCAAGGATTGGGTTTCAAGAATAAATGACCACTGATACATACAATCCAGGTGTGAAAAAATAAACAACAAAAGGGACTAATAAATAACTAAAATACCTAGTGACACATATGTATGTTAAAAGTAATAGAGAAGAAGTTGAGGTCGAATCCAGTCCCTTTGACAGTTGGTAATAAAATCCCACACACCAATATTTTCATGATCTCACCCCATAGACATAAAATTAATGGACACATTCATAGTTCCATAAATCATAGTCAAGGGAGCCCAGTAGGAAGTTAAAATTTAGGAGACTTATGCAAGGGATCACTAAAATAAAATTATATTCACACAAGTTAAAATACTTAAGGTCACTATCTATGAGCCTCAAAATAATACATATCAATATTTTAGTCCTCCTATCATGCCTCCATTCTATAAAAAATCATCCCTCCATCTTACCTATCTCTTTTACCTTATTCCCCTACCCATTCACAAACCCCTTATCATCCTGATCAACCACATTTCTAGGGCCATACCAAGGAGAGATAAAATTTAGACACTACAAAGGTTATGATAGAGGAAGATAAAGTGGTTGAAGATAAGACTAAAAAATAAAAGGATTCTTTCCTTGAAAAATAAAGGAAGGCTTATAAAAATGCTACAAAGGATAAATCATAATAGGAAGAGGAAGCTAAAAATAATATTGAGGCCAATAAATTAGATAAAGAATCCAAGGATAAATCGGTTGAGGACCTATGAATATATGAAGAATTTAATAAGAAGGCTTTAGAGGATAAACATTAAAAATCTTAATTGAAAAAGTAGTAAGTGAAAAACAAGAACAAGAAAATATAAAAAATGAAGAACAAGATCAAAAGGAGAAGGAACAAAAAGCAAGGAATAAGAAAAATATATTTGATATAAACACAAATTATACATCAAACCTATGGCCAAGCATAAATAAAATTAGTCAAAGGGAAAATAAAAAATGACCCATGGCAACAAGGAGTTGGAATAACACAACCATCAAGAATATCCATGGGACTTAATTCGTCATAATGGGGTTGCTATATGAAGGATAAAAAATCCTAGAGGAAACTGATAAGTTCTAATGGATGAATATCCAAGATAAAAATTCCTAGTGTACAACTTTCACCATGCCTCTATCACACATCTGATAACCATTCATAGCATCTCTAGATTTCTCAACTCAAATGAGATTAATTATCATATCTCAATAAGTCACCTTGATTGTTATGTGAATTCCATTGGAAAATAAAATATAATGTGCCACTTCATGTTTTAATTTGAAACTTTTGCAATATTTTAAAATTTTGGAACTATTTAAAAACTATAAATTGAAACTATAAGAATGAGTGCACATGCATATCACATTCCCCCATATTCTGAAAATTCTGAACCGTGTTGAAATTATGAAAACTATATAGAGCCATAAATCTGAATTTTTCTCATGAGGACTTGACTTCTTAAGACAAACCCATTGTGATGCACCCATTTTTAGATGAAATATGTAGTTTGAAAGTCAATAATCTTATAATAAAGTATATGTGAAAGATAAAAGCATGTAATATCACTTTGAATAATTGGATTGAATTGCATCATAGTATTTGATTACAACATTGAATTTTCATATGGAATATGTGTTAGATTGATATAACATTGAAGAACATAAGTAACATATGCATAACATAAATCATGGCACCATAGTATATGTAATAAGTAATAACTATGTATGATATAAATCAAAGAACCATAGTAACAAGAAATAATCATATAAGTAATATCATACAATGCCATTTAATTTTCAAAATATGTCTCTCATAAGGATAAAAGACTACATACAATGGACATGTAAATGTCATATAAACACACAAGACTAAGGGCCACACATGAATGACATAATGATTCCATACACACAATGATTTGAAATACAAGGCCAAGGGACACACACAATAATTAAGCAAATTATAACCTGTCATATTGTAAAGTAATAGAAAGGAAGGATAACACAAATGAGACTAACTTGCATCCACCATATGTATCAATGTCATTATTATCAAAAATCATAGTTAATGTAACACATGTATATTATGAGTGAGGATAAACACGTTTTTATATTATATAACTCAACATGGTATAAATTTTGTGGATAGATCAAACATGTTGAATTATTCATAGAGAATGAAGAAATGCCCCTAATTTAACAAGGATGTTGGGTAATAAGGGAATACCAACTTTGAAACCATGTAAATATATGGCCTGTATCACATTTAAATACCTTATGAAAAGCATTGTGTATTTAAAAATTGAAATATGTTATCCAAATAACATGGAATAAATAACATGTGTAAAGAAGTAAACTATAAACATTTGAAAAATGTTTATACGTCCTGATTTTGAATAATATTTTAATTTTTTAAAACTTTTTAATTATTTGAATGTTTTTGAATTTTCATCATATTTGATTTTATGAGAAATACATTGAAATGCAAAAATATTTGAAAAAGGTGATAAAAATCAAAGATTTTAAAAGTAGAGGAAGTGGGAGGGATTTTAACTATCCTTAAAAAGGTGTAAAAGTATATTGTAGTAAGAGGGAAGAAAATCAATATGCCCTAAAATATATGCATGAATCATAACAATGTAGCTTGGATGATTAAGATATATAAGAAAGTACATGTTAATTATTATGAAAGAGGTTATATTTACTCATATAAAAAGTATCAAGATGAGATCATGTAAGTGGAATGAATATAAATAATATGTTAGGTATGAAATTATAAACAAGTGGAGTGCTAAATAAATACTTCTTTTAGATTGTTTTAATCTATTTTTGATATCAATAGGTTATATACCCAAAGTGAAAATAAAGCCAAGGGATATAAGAATGCTTGGATAAGGGATAGAAGAATTAACAATAAAGTAAATCACAATAATCTATGTGAAAAGGGAGATATGAAACTATAATCCAATGATATCATCAAGGGATTACCTCTATGTAGGCCTTATATCATGTGTGTTATAACCTCAATTGTATTTCCATATTCAGATTTTCCATAGTCAATATCATCAATATTGTACAAATATTTTTTATTATTGAGATTATAATCATAAATTTAATCATTAGCATGGGATAAATTTATCATCTTAGGATGTGTTTGAGACTGTGAGATACCTTTTTGATTATCTTTCATATCTATGTATGAGAAACTTATTGCACCATAGATTGGATTTGGTTTTTGAATATGTGCATAATTTTTAATATATTTCATGTTACCTTGAACTAGATAATGATAATGTATAATTGATTAAATTTTGGGAAGATTCTATTTTTTGACTTTATATTTTTTCTCTATGCATGAAGGGGTTATAATGTTTGATCATTTATCAATATTATTTGTATCATTCGATTTTTTAAGAATATTTAACTTTATAAATTTATTTATGAGATTTTTTTTTTAATATTGATTTATTTATTATATTTAATTTGTTCTTACAAATTATCTTTTGGTAATTGTTCTTTTTGAAACTTGAAAGTTCATTTTTCTCTTTTTGTAATTTTATTTGATCTAATTGTTATTTTTGACTATTTTCAAGTTCTAAATTATCCTTTTGAATCCATATTTGATCTTTTTGTTTATTTTGTGCTTGATTTTTTAAGATACGAAATATAAGTGGGTTTATTAATTAATTTATCTATTATAGGATAATCACTATCAATGATAGCTTGTATTTTGTTCTTTGAATCCCAACAATTATTTATAAGATGCCCATGAAATCTAGGATATGCACAATAGTATTTTAATCTTTTTAAAAGATGCATAGAATTTAATGTAATCAAATTATTTTAAATAATTTATGTTTAAGGTAACTTGGAATCTTATTAGTCTTTTGTATACATTATAAATCATTAATTGCAGATGTATGTTATTTATGAGGCACATTATAGCTAGATGAAGATACATGATTGACACTAATAGATTATGGATTCTTAGTAAATTTATTTTTATTTTAAAGTGATATGATATTTGAACTTAAATATTTATTTTTATTTTCAAATCTTATATTTACTTTTACAAAGTGATGATTTGATATTTAAGGGATTCACAATCACACGCCCTAGATATATTTAATTTAATAAAATCACCACCAAGAGGAGGTGTGAGAGAGGTAGAAGGGAGGGATAATATGCTCCTTTAGATTAATATATTAATTTATTATAGATGAGTTAGTGGATTATTATTGAGTAATAACATTGAAATAATTATCACTAACAAGAGATGAATTTTCATCAAGTGGTAAATTTATGGTAATATTATTACATTATGGTGCAAGAGTAACATTATGTGAAGGAATGCATGAAGATTTAGTAGGATCAACATCATAATATGTGTGAATAGGAATGACATTAATTTAAATTGTATATTATGATGTGCTAATGGAAGAGCAAAGGATTTCATACTCATTGATTGAGAAGGGGGAAGAGCTATCACATGTAGGCTCAATTTCCACCATGTGTAAATTAAAAGAGATGAAAAAAATATTTTTAATAATTACTTTAGAGATTAAATCTTTCTTTGAAATTAATTTAGTAATAAGTTATTTTTCTTAAAATAATTTTATCTTGATTAGATGGATTTAATTTTTAATATTATTATATTTGATATTTGAAATATTCTTTTTAATCTAGATTATTACACAAGGAAGAAAGTGAATTTGAATAAGATTTTAGAGATGAAGTTGTTTTAATGGATTTATGTTCCAAAGATGCTTCAAAATATAATTATCTATTTATTGATACATCATAAAAATAAAAATCATCCATATATGTTTCTTCTATAAGTTTTTTTATTATTTTAATTTGTCCATTCCTCATGAGTAGATAACAAAGAAAGTTGACTAGCCATGATTTATATAATGAATGTAAATGAAATGAATAAAAATAATATAGTTAAGAAATAGTATAAAATGTATAAATGAGTTAAATGACTATGAATATAATAGAATCCAAATCAAGGTATAGGGGTGATCTAGACAAGGGTTTAAATTATTTGTAGGCTATGAATTATACTTTCTTATCCATTGACTAGTGTCATCCCAATGTTTTAGAGCATTGACTATAGATGTAGAATGCTTCTATCCCACTAACCCCATTTTTTAGGGTATGCTGAGAGTAACTTTCTTAGGTGATACACTCCTCTTAGGTGCACTAAAATAAAATGGATAAAATAGAATTTATATGGTATACATAAGGGATTATATGTGTTTTTGATATATCATGAGACATGTGGAAAATACATTCTATATTTAGTGAAACATAATGGCTATGTCTATTGGGGAAAACTCCTCACACCATGATGTTTTTAAATAGAAAACTGCATAGACCTTAAATATAGTCACTATGTAGTTTGAAAACTATCAGAAAATAATTTTTAAAACAAATACAAAATAAAAAGAAAAAGAAAAATGAAATGTTTTTCTATATAGAGATCAAGAAAATTTCAACCTATGGTTAAAATAAAGAGCTTCAATGTTGGATTGATCATGAGATCAAAGATAAATTATTTAGTGTTATATTTAATCCAAAGTTAAAGACTAGATTCTTTGTGTTAGGAATTTATATAAATTTGAAATAAATCCCAGGACGAAAAGTAAACAATGATCAAGTAGTGTTCTAAAAATAAAAGGTTCACTAGAATGTTTAATATGATTTAATTTAAGATGATTTAAATTAATAGATATTAAACTATTGAAATTTAAATGTTATTATATACATACATAATATTAAAATAAAATATGCTAAAGTAAACTAAAAAATTTACAAAAATCAAAATCTTTTTAAAAATAGTAATTCTTTAAATTGAAATAATTCTAATTATGGCTGAAAACTATGTGAAATGACCTAAAAATTGTGTTTTATCATAAAATAATAATCAAATTTTGTTGAGATAAGTTTATAAGAGGTAGGTAGCGGCACATTGTAGCCTTGCCTATTGAGTTTTTCCATGTCCTAGTTGACTGTGTATTTGTCTCTGTGTCTACTTGTGAGGGTTGACTAATTAAATCTATGTGATGATACGTTATGTGAAATAACTAAAAAATATAAACCTTTTTTCCTTGACAATAAATAATTCCAATTTATAAAAGAGTCTTCCTATGGTATAAACAAGGGATCCTAGGCACTTATGATAAACTATGAAGCACATGTAAAATAAAGTTTATGTTTAGTGAAATATAATGACTATGAGTTTTGGGGTAAACCCTCAGACCATATGTTTTTAAATATTAAATTATGTATCCCTTCATGATAGTAATTAAGTGGTCTAAAAAATATCAAAACACAATTTCTAAAACAAGCAAAAGTAAATATAAACTAAAAAATAAAAAATAAAAGTGAAATATTTTTGCATATAGAGATCAAGAAAATTTCAACTTAAGGTCAAAATAAAGAGATTTGGTGTCATATTTAATCCAAGGTCAAATAAAATGAATAATTTTGTGTCAAAATTTATCCAAGTTTGAAGACTATATTCTTTTAATGTCAAGAATTTATAAAAATTTGAAATAAATCCTAGGACTCAAACAAGCATCAAGTAGTGATCAAAACGTAGTTGGTTTGCCAGAATGTTTAATATGATTTAATTTAAGATGAATTAAATTAATAGATATTAAATTATTTAAATTTAAATGTTGTAAAATACATATATGATACTAAATAAAATATGATACAATACACTACAAAATTTACAAAAATAAAAAAAATTGCTAAAAATAGTAAATTGGAAGGGTTAGAGAATCTTACTCAAAATAAATTAATTTTGATTGTGGATAAAAACTATGTGAAATAACCTAAAAATAATGTCACATCAGAAAACAATAATCAAAGTTTGTTGGGACAAGTCTACAAGAGGTAGACAGGGGCACATTACAACCTTGTTTACTGACTACGACCATGTCTTCATTGACTGTGTGCTTGATTTATCAATTTGGGTCTATGTATCTACTTGTGAGGGTTGACTAATAAAATCTACATAATAATTTATTATGTAAAATACCTACAATTTATAAACCTTTGCTCATTCATAATAAACAAATCAAATGACTAAAAGTGGCTTCCTATAGTATAAATAAGGGATTCTAGGTGTTTTTGATATACCATGAGACACGTGGAAAATAAATTATATATTTTATAAGATACAATGGTTATGAGTATTAGGGTAAACCCCTGATGCCACAATGTTTTTAAACACAAAACCATTTACCCTTCATAGTAGTCACTAAGTAGTTTGAAAACTATTAGAACACAATTTATAAAGCAAGCACAAGAAAATATAAAATAAAAATAAAAGTGAAATGTTTTTGTGTATAGAGATCAAGAAAATTTCAACTTAAGGTTTAAAAAGAGATATTTAGTGTCATATTGATCTAAGGTGACAAGATAATTTATTTATTGTCAGATTTAATCCAAGGTCTATTAATCAAATTTTTTTGTGTTAGATTTTATCCAAGTTTAAAAGACTATATTCTTTTAAATTTAAAATTTTATAAAAAATTGAAATAAATCATAGGACAAAAATCAAACAAACATCAAATAATGTTATAAAAATAATGGGTTCACTAAAATGTTTAATATGATTTAATTTTAGATGATTTAAATTAATAGATATTAAACTATTTAAATTAAAATGTTGGAATATACATATATGATATTAAAATACATTATGGTACATTAAACTACAAAATTTATAGAAATCATAAACTTGTTAAAAATAGTAAATTGGACAATGGTTAAAGAATCTTCCTCAAACTAAATTAATTATGACTATGTAGGATGAATGTGAAAATACATACAAATAATATTTCATCAAAAAAGAAATCAATTTTTTTTGGAACAAGTTTATAGCAGGTGAACATGGTCACACTATGGCTTTGTCTACTAATTATAGCCATCTCCTCATTGACTGTGTGCTTGATTTATCAATTTGGGTCAATGCATCTAATTTGAGGGTTGAATGATAAAATATATGTGCTGATGTGCCATAAAAAATACCTAAAAAATAAAAATTCTTGCTCTAACATGATAAACAAATCAAATGGCTAAAAGATGTTTTCTATAGTATAAACAAGGGATCTTAGGTGTTTATGATATACCATGAGGCATAGGGAAAATACCATATGTGTTTAGTGAAAAACAGTATCTATGAGTATTAGGGTAAACCCCTCATGCCATATTTTTTTTAAATATAAAACCATGTAGCCCTTCATGATAGTCACTAAGTGGTTTAAAAACTATCATAACATAGTTTATAAAATAAGCATAAGCAAATATAAAATAAAAATAAAAGTGAAATGTTTTTGTGTATAAAGATCAATAGAAATTCAACTTGAGGTTGAAAGAAAAAGATTTAGTGTCTAAATGATCTAAGGTGTCAATAAAATTTATTCAGTGTTAGATTTAATCCAAGGTCAAAGAAATTAAATTGTTTTGTGTCAAAAAAATTCTAGGGTCAAAGACTATATTCTTTTAGTGTCATGAATTTATATAAATTTGAAATAAATCCTAAAACAAAAATCAAACAAACATCAAGTAATGTTTTAAAAATAGAGGGTTCACTAGAACTTTTTATATGAATTAATTTAAGATGACTTACACTAATAGATACTGAACTATTGAAATTGAAATATTATAATATACATACATGATAACAAATATAGTATGCAACAGTAAACTAATAAAATTATATAAATCATAAACTTACTAAAAATAGTAAATTAGATAAGGGTTAGAGAATCTTTATCAAACTAAATTAATTCTAACTATGTTGAATAATTGTGGCTAAAAACTACGTAAAATGACCTACAAATAATGTCACATCTAAAAATAGTAATCAAAGTTTATTGGGACAAGTTTGAAGGAGATGGATAGGGACACATTATATCCTTGTCTATTGACTGTGGCCACATCCTAGTTGATTATGTGATTGACTTATCGATTTGGGAATGTGCATCTATTTGTGAGGGTTGACTAATAAAAAATACGTACTAATTTTCCATGTGAAATACCTAAAAAATATAAACTTTTATTCTTGAATAATAAATAAATCAAATGGATAAAAAAGCTTCTTATGGTATAAACAATAAATCCTAAGCATTTATAATATACCATGAGGCATGTGGAAAATAAATTCTATGTTCAGTGAAATATAGTGGCTATGATTATTGCGGTAAACTACTCACACCACAATGTTTTTAAACACAAAATTGTGCATCTCTTAATATTAGTTACTAATTAGTTTGAAAACTATTAAAACACATCTTCTAAAACAAGCACAAGAAAATATAAAATAAAAATAAAAATAAAAGTGAAATATTTTTGTGTATAGAGAGCAATAAAATTTCAACATGAGGTTAAAAGAAAGAGATTCCATGTCAGAATGATATAAGGTGAAAAGATAATTTATTCAATGTTGTATTTAATTTAAGGTCAAAGATGAATTATTTTATGTCAGGTTTTATCCAAGCTTGAAGACTATATTATTTTAGAGTTAGGAATATATATATATATATATATATATGAAATAAATCCTAGGAAAAAAATTAAACAATAAGCAAATAGTGTTATAAAACTATCGGGTTCCCTAGAATGTTCAATATAATTTAATTTGAGATGACTTAAACTAATTGATATTAAACTATTGATATTTAAATGTTGGTATATACATATAAGATATTAAAACACATTATGCCATAGTAAACTAAAAAAATTACAAAAATTATAAACTTTCTAAATAGTAAATTGGATAAGGGTTAGATAATATTCCTCAAACTAAATTGGTTCTAACTATGCAGGCTAGCTATGACTGAAATTTATGTGAAAAGACCTTAAAATAGTGTGACATTAGAAAATAAAAATTAATTTTTTTGGTACAAGTCTGTAGGAGGTAGACAAAGGCACATTGCAACATTTTCTATTGACTACAACCACATTCTAGTTGACTATGTGGGTTGATTGATAAAATCTATGTGCCTATGTGCCTTGTGAAATACCTATACAATATAAACCCTTGATGCTAAAAAATAAACAAATCAAACGGATAAAAGAGGATTCCTATGGTATAATAAAGGGATCCTAGGTGTTTCTAATATACCATGAAGCACATGGAAAATAATGTCCATGTTTAATAAAATATAAAGACTATGAGTATTGGGGTAAACCCCTCATACCATGATGTTTTTAAGCATAAAAATACATATCCCTTGTTAATAGTCATTAATTAGTTTGAAATATATTAGAATATAGTTTTTAAAATAATCACAAGCAAATATAAAATAAAAATGAAAGTGATTTTTTGTGTATAAAGATCAATAAAATTTCAACATGAGGTCAAAAGAAAGAGATTCAATGTCAAAATGATCCAAGGTGTTAAGATAATTTCTTCAGTGTAATCTAAGGTAGAATAAATTAAATCATTTATATGAGATTTTATCCAAGGTCACAAACTATATTCTTTTAATGTCAAGAATTTATTAGAAATTTGAAATAGATCAAACAAGCATCAAGTAGTGTTCTAAAAATAGTGGGTTCACTAGAATGTTAAATATGATTTAAATTCAAATGACTCAAACTAATAGATATTAAAATATTGAAATTGAAATATTGGAATATACGTATATGATATTAAAATACAATATGCTATAGTAAACTACAAAATTTACAAAAAAAAAAAAAACTTACTAAAAATAGTAAAAATGAAAAGGGTTGGAGAATCTTTCTCAAACTAAATTGAATATGTCTATGCAGGCTGATTGTGGCTAAAAAACTATGCAAAATTATTTGAAAATAGTGTAGTGTTATAAAATAATAGTCAAAGTTTGTTGGGATAAGTATAGAGGAGGTGGGTAAGGGCACATTATGGCCTTGTCTATTGACTATGACCACATCTTGGTTGACTATGTGATTGATTTATTGATTTAGATCTATGTGTCTACTTTTGAGGCTTGAATGATAAAATATATGTGTCAATGTGTCATGAAAAATACCTAAAAAATATAAATCCTTGTTCTTATAGAATAAAAAATTAAATGGTTAAAAGAGACTTCTTATGGCATACTCAAGGGATCATAGGCATTTATGATATACCATGAAACTCATGGAAAATAAAGTCCATGTTTAGTGAAATACAATGGCTATGAGTATTTGGGTAAACCATTCACACCATGTTGTTTTTAAACATAAAACCATGTATCATGATAGTTACTAAGTAGTTTTCAAACTATCAGAACATAGTTTCTAAAATAAGCACAAATAAATGTAAAATAAAAATAAAATGTTTTTGTGTATAAAGATCAATAAAATTTCAACCTGAGGCCAAAATAAATAGCTTAAGTGTTGGAATGATATAAGGTGAAAAAATAATTTATTCAATGTTAGATTTAATCCAACGTCAAATAAATTGAATCATTTTGTGTCATATTTTATTCAAGGTCAAAGACTATTCTTTGTGTAAAGAATTTATAAAAAAATTAAAAGAAATTTAGGGGAAAAAATCAAACAAGCATCAAGAAGTGTTCTAAAAATTGTGGGTTCACCAAAATGTATAATATGATTTAATTTAAGATGAATTAAACTATTAAAATTGAAATGTTAGAATATACATATATGATATTAAAATATAATATACTATAATAAACTTCAAAATTTATAGAAATAAAAAACATGTTAAATATAGTAAATTGGACAAGGGTTAGATAATCCACCTCAAACTAAATTAATTATAATTATGGCTAAAAATATGTGAAATAACATATAGACAATGTCGTATCAGAAAAAAGTAATCAAAATTTGTTAGGAGAAGTCTACAAGAGGTAGACATGGTGCATTATGGATTTATCTGTTGACTGTGACCATGACTTGGTTGACTATGTGCTTAAATTATCAATTTAGGTTTGTGCATTTGCTTAGGTTGTTTGATTGATAAAATCTATATGATGATGTGTCATGCTAAATACCTATCAAATATAAACCCTTTTTCCTAAACAATAATCAATTAAATGGCTAAAAGAGGCTTCTTAAAGTATAAAAAAAGGATCCTAGGAATTTATGATATACCATGAGACATGTGAAAAATAAAGTATGTGTTTAGTGAAATATAATGGTTGAGTATTAGAGTAAACCCCTATGCCATGATTATTTAAATATAAAACTACATAGTCCTTCATGATAGTCATTATATAATTTGAAAACTACTAGAACATAATTTATAAAATAAGCACAAGCAAATATAAAATAAAAATAAAATTAAAAGTAATATTTTTGTGTATAGAGATCAAATAAATTTAAACTTGAGGTTGAAAGAAAGATCTTCAGAGCTAAAATGATCCAAGGTGATAAGATAATTTATTCAGTATTGAATTTAATCCGAGGTTAGAGAAATTGAATCATTTTGTGTTAGATTTTATCCAAGGTTAAAGACTATATTCTTTTAGTGTCAAGAATTTATATAAATTTGAAATAAATCATAGTATAAAAATAAAAAACATCAGTGAATGTTCTAAAAATAGTTGGTTCACCATAATGTTTAATATGTTTTAATTTAAGATGACTTACAATAATAGTTATTAAATTATTGAAATTGAAATGTTTGAATATACATATATGATATTAAAATATAGTATGTTACAATAAACTACAAAATTTTCAAAAATTAGAAACTTGATAAAAATAGTAAATTAGACAAGGGGTAGAGAATATTCCTTTAACTAAATTAATTCTTATTATACAAGTTTCATATGGTTTAAAACTATGTGAAATAACATGAAAATGGTGTCTCATAAAAAAATGGTAATCAATCTTTGTTGGGACAAGTCTTGAGGAGGTAGATAAAGGCACATTGAGGCCTTGTATACTAACTATGGCCACATCCCATTAACTGTGTGTTTGATTTATCTTTTTGGGTTTGTGCATCTACTTGTGAGGGTTGATTGATAAAATTTGTGTTGATGTGCCATGAAAAATACCTACAAAATATAAATTCTTGTTCTTGCACAATAAATAAGATACATATTAAATGTCAATGGGAAAATGGGCAAGGGGAATAAACAAATTTGATATATATTAAATATAAAGTAGGGAATGGGTAAGGGGAATAAATAATTTGGCCTAAAAAATTCCACATAACTAAGCATTGCCTACATATCCCAAATAGTCCTTAAGTTGATTTAGTTATCCCTCCTAGGATGATTGTGTGATCCATGATTATGAAGCTAAATGAATATGGATAGAATATTGATTGACATTATTTAAAATGATGCCCTTGAATTGAAATAAAAAATATTAAAACTTGGCCTACAATTTTTAGAATGTAACATTATTATAGTTGGAAGAAATAGTGTTCTTTTAATAAGTGTCTAGAGTGATTGCTAGAGAGATCTAGTTAAGGGTGGATAATGAATGGCCTTGATGTGATTTTCTAATGGAATATTTTTTCTAACCAACTTTAAAAAATGAGAAAAAGGACCATTTTGAAATATATCAAATTAAAAAAAGTGACCATTGGAGTGTAGGGGACAAGGCCACACTAATGGACAAGGCTATAGTGAAACCATGTTTAACTTAGTGTAGATTTATACTAGAATACTAGAGACCATAGGGATAGATCTTATAGGATCCTGAAAGCTAAATAGAGATGAATGTGACATAAATAGGGATGCCTATATGGTATTTGTAGTGTTCTTAAGATAGTGAAGGCTCTCATATATATTGAAAGTTATATAAATGGTGAATATACTAAGGTAAATATGTAAATAATAGGTATTGTAAATCACTTGATTAAATTTATGTGTCTAGAATAGTATAATTGTAGGAATTATCCTTATACATAATTTTTCATTACTTTATCATATTTCAATCAATGTCAATGTCTATGTTTCAAGAGTCTAGACCAATTATGTTTGATTCATTATTCAAAGGATTCATTTCCAATTGAAATGACATCTTAATTCTTCATTTGGTTCTTTTTTAAATATGAAAATTCCACTAGAAAATTATTTTGGCATTAATTTACACACTAGGAAAGTAAAAATCTAAATGCAATTGATGAATAATAACTTATGGGGGATAATAAATGGAAAGTAAACATCACCTACAAACCTAAATTATTTAATAGGATGATAGAGTAAAAATCTTAAATCCAAATCAATTATTAACCTTGATCTATAATATTTTAATTTATATTATGTAGGCATTGAAAAACCATCTACCGTAATGTGGGAAAATATGAATAAACTATTTGGAGCTAAAGTAGTTAATTTAAATTTTTATCTAAAGATCCATATATTCAAAATCATAATGTCTAATAGATTCATTATGCCTAGATACATAAAAAATATGAGATATCTCCTTAGACAACTCTTAGAAGTCAAAGCTCCAATAGATTATTAGAATGACACAAACATTTTGTTAAACAATCTACCTTATAAATATAATAAAGTTACTTATACTCTTGGTTAAATGCTCTATCAAACTATGTAGGATATTATTTCAATGCTATTATAAAAATAAAATAGAGTGACTATAGAATATCTTTAAGATGAATCTCATTCTAAGAGTGCATTATATTCAAGAAACAATCGTAAAAATCAAATAAAAGAAAAGGAGATATTGAATGTTATTATTATAATAAAAGGGTCACACAACCTAAAACTATAGAGTTTTAGCTATAATTTTCTTGAATTCAATCTCAATAAAAACTAAATAAATATAATGTAGTCATTATGGAAGATCAAGTCATCACAGAATATCCACCAAGTGATTATAGTGGTGCTAAACTTATTGAAAAAAATATCACATTTTAAGAAGTCCACACTTTGAAGATAGAAATAACTCTAGTGTAGATGAAGGTTATCATGAATGGTTACTTAAATAACTTAAAATCTTGTGAATTTAGGATTTTGGGGAGGTTCTAGGAACTAGGTAAGTGCAGGAAGTTGGGGATCTAAACAGCGGGCACTTTTTGTGTTTAAAGTGATTTCAACATTTACACATACGTAGTTTCTAAAAGTGCATACATGATATTAACTCATAGTCTTGATGATTATCGAGCCTAAACTATGCACACAATTTTAGTTTTTAGAACCACATATGTAGTACTATTATTATAAGTTAAAAAAATGTTGATGCCTTTCATTTGGCCTCAACACAAACTATGACTAGACAAGCAAAGATCTCAACTCATGTTTTGGAAAAATAACATCTTACCTCAAAATCAAAAAAATGGAATGAAAGAGAAAAGGTTTGAAAATAAATTTGAGTGAAATTAAAAACACATTTAGTGAATTTTCTTATATTTACAATGTTTTTAATGCAAGATAAAAGGTATGCAAACAAATTTGAGTGAAATTACAAACACATTTAGTGAATTTTCTAGCATTTACATTATTATTTTTTAGAATTATTCATTTTTGTTTTAATTTTACAACACATAATAAATCTTCACATGTAGAGGGAAATGTATAAGTAAAAATGAACAACCTAACCCTCTTAGCCAAAAACCCTCCTAACACTCTTATAGTTCCTAAAGCCCCCCAAGGTTATCAGGGGGAATCGACATCCCATATAATGGAAAATAAAATTGAATTGAGAATTTAATTAAGGTAATGATGGATCCATGTTCAAGTAACCCCCACTAAAATTCTCTAGAAAATATGTTAGAGATATTAATAGGTGAAGTTCACTCTTTAACGGGTCAAATTGATTGGTGGATAGATTATAAAGGTAGATGTAGGGCATAATATTTTAAACTTGACTACAGTCATTGTGAAATATAAGAAATAACCAAAGCCCAAATTTGAGAACTATTAAATGATGGAAAAGGCAATACACTATTATATGTGTCAACCAAATAGATTGCAATCTATGAACCCACAATTTTTTTTTAAATGATTTTGGGGATGATGGTGGATGGTATTTGATCACTCACCTTATAAAAATAATGAGGTCCTCTTATATTTTTTGAGAAAACTCTAATGTGAGTTTTTCCTTAATGAATTTATAAATTATTTTAATTTCTTAGAATTTCAAGGTAGAGGAAGAGGCTTTGTATAGGATAGGTCAAGATCACATCAAGAACCTAATCAAACTATGAGATACTATATATAAAAAATGACATATTATTGACGTAATACCCTATATAGTCAAGGAGACTATAGATATTGATACTTTTCATGCACTTAAGGCACTTAATGAAACCCTCATTTATTATATGATCTAGGTTTCTCATGTTGTGATTGGGTAGAGTAGACATGGGAAGGATCCATCTAGTGCTACTATCTAACCTCACCATTATAGATCATGTGGTGATATTTGCAATACACCTAAGGAGGATGAGGATGATTTTATTTAGATTGATCATGGTAGTCTTTCTAGGGGCATAGATGATATTGATATCATGGATGTGTTTCAATCATCTGCATTTGGTTTCCACACCTTGGATATAAATTTCTAGGTATCTTTTATATTTTAGATTATACAAACAAATTGTCAGACATGTTAAATTCCAAATATTTGTATAATTTAAAAGTCAATTATTATTTTTCATATAAATCTCAATAATTTATATGTAGATTCCTCTTGTGATGTTTCTATTCCTATTTAAATGATTAGTAGGTGTGACATGGTACAAGACAATTTAATTTTTTAATTTAACTATTATATTTGAATGATTTAGTCAGTTTATTTTTATGTTTATGAGTTAATTTTGAATTTTTATTTTATATAGATATGATTTTAGGGCCCTACCCCTTCCCTTATCAGGAGCAGGGCATCAAATCCCATTGGTTCTCTATTTCAAACTCTTATTCACCAACCTCAACCTACCATTGACTCTATTGAGCACTAGATGCAAATTGACCATGACCACTAGATTGTGGTAAGTGTACCTTTTAATATTTTTTGTATCATTTTAAAAGTAAATTATTATTATTTTTAAGTATTTTGTTCTAGTATGTAAATTTTTTGACAATATTTATATATGAATAGGTTGAACTACATGTGAGTTTTGAGTGGAAGATGACTCATAGTCATTCATCTCAGAGACCTCCATTTGAGAGCAAGGCATTTGGGGGAGATCCTTCTACAAGTAAGGAAAAGAGAGTGATGATATATGTATTAATACACGGTTGTTTGGAATTGTGTTCCTATATGGCATTGACCTGAGATATTTTCTTATGTTCACATTTTGTACACCTTTATAGATTATATATAACCTTAAATATTCTCAATGATTTCATTTTATGTTTTTTATATTTTTTTAATTTATTAAATGGGACAATATTTATATCATTGATATTATGCCATCATTAAATTGATTGATATTATTTTTGGAAAAGATCATAAATGATGATGGGTGAAGATAGGCGGGGTGTTACATAATTATATATTCATATTTTAGTGAAATAAGAGGAAAGGTATCCCAAGTTTTTTGAATACATTTACAAAATTTCCCAATAAAATATTAGATGTAATATATGCATTGGTTTATTTGAAACTCTATCCTTATTAGAATGAATAAATGGCCTATGCTAGTTTTGATTAATGTAGTGATAGTTTTAAACCTTTCTCTATTATATTCACAATGATAAACTACCATAAAAATTTCAAAGAGGAGGCTTTAAATTCATCCCAAAAAAAAAAAAATACATCAATACTAATAGCATGCCACGAACTTATGACATTATCATCCCCATCAAAAAGTCTTAAGCAAGCCACTGATATGAACCAATTTGACAATAATTTTTGTTAAAAGGAATCATTTGATGATAAATAGAAGGATCTTCCTCATTTTTAATACCCATCATATAATCTGACACTCTAAATAACCAACAATTTAAAAATTCCTAGTGTAATAGGGGATTTTTAAAAGAAGCTACAAATTTTATTCTAATTTAGTTGTAACATAAACAAGAAAAAGAATTTACCCATTAATAAACACACAACATCCTCGCTCTTAGATATTTCAAAAATTTCCTTAAAATATCTATATAACATGGGTCATCAACAACAAGACCATAAAGAATAAAACAAAGCTACCCTCACCCATTTTAACCAATGATTTACAAGATCCTCAGAGGAATCATCCACTAATACTTATTTACTCTCAAAACTATATCCACTCTTATCACTATTAGCACCTATTTTATTTTTTATTTTTTTATGAAACTATAAATTCATTACACTTTTTTTTAATCTAGAGTTAAAATTATTGGTGAAAATCACTTACTATTTAGTATATTTGGGCCTTAAAAATATGTTTAATATAATTTTGCACCCCTTGAAGCATGATAAAAGTTATTGGCATCTAGTATACATTTATAATTCTAGGACATATAATTGAAAATACATTGATTTAAACACATTATGATATTGAATTACATATGTTACCATCATTACAACCTTCAAATCCACCTAAATACACATTTTTGCAATTGGTTTGACATCGAGAAACATTGACAATAAATGTTGTCAACATTCAAGACATAGTTAGATATATCCACCTCTAGGCCTCATGATTTAAAAATGGAATCACCACAATTTTAGGGGTGTTGAATAACCTTTAGGACCATGTTATTGGCCTTATATTACACCTAGTTAGAATATGGATCACCTGTTTTAGCCTCAAGAACATCTTTATATAGTAAAATTATAGTTTTTAAGGCAAACTTTAGGCATGCATCAAAAAAATTATAAGTCATATATATGAACCAAAAGAAACATCATGTGCATGTCAAATCCATATACTTTCACCTCATATCACTTGGATGAAAAATAAGAGATGAATCTATGGTAGAAGATTTAGTGATCAGTCCTAAAATGTTATTTTTATGTAGTTAAGAGACAAGTTCTTTGACTCTAATAGACATTTCCACTTTTGGGATCTATAATTGAAAATACATCACTTAAAACACCTTGAGATATTAAAATTACATATTCTACAACCACCATGACCTCTAAATCCATATGGATATGCATTTTTACAACTAATTTAACATTGAGAAATATTGATAAGAAATGTGGTCAACATTCACTTGGATATCTCCACCTTCAAGGCCTCATGGCTAAAAAATAACATCTCCATAGTTTCAAGGGTGCCTAATAACCTATAGGAACATCATATTGGCCTTCGAGTATGCTTGGTTAGGATAAAAATCACCCATTTTAGCCTCTAGAACATCCTCCCCTATATGATAAAATTATAAATTTTTAAGGCAAACTTTAGACACGTGTCAAAAAAAATTTAAGTTATATACATGAAATGAAAAAACATAATATGTGTGTATAATCCTTATAATTTCACCTTAGACCACTTAGATCTAAAATAATATATGAATATGTGGTAGACAATTCAATGATTAGTCATGAAATGCTATTTTATGTAGTTAAGAGACAAGTTTTTTGCCTCCAGTATACATTTACACTTCAAAGATGTTTGCTTGAAAATACATCACTTAAAACAACATAGGGTATGAAAATTACATATGTTCCCACCACCACAACTTCAAAATCCATGTAGATACATGTTTTTTCAATAATTATAGGGTTGAGAAACATTGACAAGAAATGCTGTCAACATTCAAGCCATGGTTGGAGATCTCCACCTCTAGGGCCTCATGGATGAAAATTGTCATAATAGAATGTAGAGGGTTACCAAGTTATTGGACATGGATTATGACTTTTAGGAGATGGATCACTCATTTTGGCCTAAAGAATGTTCTTCCCTATATGATAAAATAACAATTTTTTTGATAAATTTCAAACACACATCAACCAAAAATCATAAGTCATCTATAGGAAATAAAAGAACCATAATGTGTGTGTCGAATCCCTCTAATTTCAACCTAGATCACTTAGATAAAAAATAAGATGTGAATCCATGGTAGCTAATTCAATGATCAGTCCTAAAATGTTATTTTGTGTATTAAAGAGACAAGTTCTTTGCCTCCAATATACATTTTCACTTTTGGGACCTTCGCTTGTAAATCCATTGCTTCCAACACCTCAATATATGAAAATTATGTATTTTTTCACCATAAAAACATTTGAATCCATATGGATACATGTTTTTAAAATAATTTTAGTGTCAAGAAACATTGATAAGAAATGTTGTCAATATTCAGGTCATAGTTAAAGATATCCATATCTAAGGCCCCATGTTATAAAATTGGCATGACCACTATGTAGGGGTGCTTAATAACTTATAGTAACACATTATTTTCCTCAAAATATTCCCAGTTATGAGATAAATCACTTGTTCCATCCTTAAAACATTTTTTTTATTTGTAAAAATTGTCAGTTGTCTACATGAACCAAAAACTTCTCTTAGCTTTGAGAATATGAAATTCTCTAGTAATGGTGCCAATCATGCAAATGTGGAAGATAATTTGGCACCAATAACATACAAAAAATATGTTATTATGTAATTAATTTAAAATTTATATGTACTACCTAAAAAATCAATAAAATTTGATAAAATTAAATACATTTATATTTGATAACTCAACATACCTTGGGAGTTTAACCCAGTGCATTAAGATTGGATCTAATCTTAATAGTATAAATAATTTATTCATGTTTAGACTCATTAACCTTCCATAATGTCTTGTTTAAAAACCTCCCCTAATATTTTTGTAATCTAACATTTTTTACAAGAACAAAATTTGAATAGTGGAGTATCTTCCTATATATTTCATAGTAGTAAAACAACCATGCATCTAAATTTTTAATAGTATATTGTCGAATCCGAGTTATAGTAACTACCACAAACCCAATGGGATAGTAAATGTTTTTCCCATCAATGACCAAATAATTAAATTTAGTTTTTCCTCTACACATCAGCACAAGTATTAATATGTCCCCTTATCATTATCCTCATTAGTAATAACTGTATAAACATGCCCTACATCACAAAACAAAACATGATTTATTAATTATCTATTAATATATATACCAAATTTATTACATAACACATTATTTTAATTTAATTTCATATATAATTTAAAATTAAAAAACCATATCGTACCTTGTTGCAATAGATCAAATACATGGTCAAAGTTATTTGTTGATGTCATATTTGTAAGTTTTATTATTGGTGGAACATGATATGTGTTAATTATAATTAGAGGTCCACAACTCCATTCACCCACCCACTATTTTTAGATGCACTCATTCCAAATAGATTCCATGAATGTAAAATAAAATAATGCCATGTGTTTCAATGAACTATTTAAGAACCCATGTTTGAGCTATGAAATGAGTGGAACTCACTCATTATTGTTATTGTTATATAATATTCATATATTGAAAAAATGTATCCCTTAATCAAACAAAAATATTTATAAAAACTAGAGTTTTATTGACAACCATGGGTAATTATCTCATTACACCATTCAACTATGTTTTTTGCATCTATAAAATCAGTGGCATATTGAAACTTCAACTCCTTTCTTGTAAGTGTTATTTTCACACATGTTATTGCATTATCATGTTCCTCTTTTCCATGTCATATTTTAGTGAAACTCAAAATATGTTATACACCATTGGTCACATGCATCCTAATCAACCAATATAACATATGTGCATTCTTAAATTATGATGTGTATTTATTTGACAAAATATTATGTTAATTTAAAGTAATGTTAATTTCACTTAGATTTCCATAGAGCATCTATAAAAAACCTTTCACATACTCTATATAACATGTTCAATCATCATTGATATATAATTGTTACTCCCTTAATTTTTTTCATGATCTGTACTATCAAGTTCATACATGAATGTTATATGCATGAAAGTAGAACCCTGTAATGAATTATAGTATTATGACTGAACCTCTATTTATTGTTGTAATGTATAATTATATGCAAAGTCAAATATTGAAATAATAATCTCAAATGGGAATGTGTATTTGATTAAATTTAATTTTTCATCTACCCATCAATATATATGTGTATGCCTTGCATACTCATAAACAATTTATTCCCTAAATTTGACCATAATTTAGAAATAGTTATTTTTTATGTAACAAGCTTGCACCTTTTATATTCCTTTCATATTTTAATTGATATGTCATAGATTTATGTTTAATAAAATAAGATAATTATTATCTGATTCTATGTGTACTCTCCTCATGGTTACAATTTTTAAAATTTGTAAATCCACTATAAATGTTGTAAGTTCCATCCAAACATGCTTTATTATAAAAAAATTATCCATCTGGTCTTTCACAAAAATAGTTTGAATAAATTGCCTTGCCAATTTTGGTGGAGATTGCATTTTACACTCTTAAAAAATATTGTTAGTATGAAAATTAAAATGAACATGACCAAAAACATCATAATGTGTCGATAATTCAACATATTTTCTACAACAAGTGGTGTGTGTGTGTGTGTGTGTGTGTGTGTGTGTGTGTGTGTGTGTGTGTGTGTGTGTGTGTGTGTGTGTGTGTGTGTGTGTGATTTTCACATAGAAGGGCTTGGCCATTTCAGAATAGATTTGACTAATATAAATTTATGGATATTTTTGTACAAATTTAGAGTACAATATTGTTTTAGTAACATCCAAAAAAATGTTTTGGATGTATTTCAAAATTATGAGAACCAACTATTATTTTCACTACATCTCTTATATTATGTGATATCCTTGTGTTATATTTCTAAAATTATGCAAGTATATTAGGACATCACTTATAGCCTTGTCATTCTGTGAAAGTCTACTAAAGAATGCCTAAAATTCATATTAATATAAACATCATGTATTTTATGTCTCCCAATTGATTTCATTAATGTTTTTATGTTTATGTTCAATACTATGCTTGTTTATCTAATCAAGTGTTTTTTCCAAGTTTGACAACTTGCCATACAAGTTGTAATAATGTGTTTTGAGGTGTTACCATCTTGGTTGAATTTATTAAAATGTACTTTATGGTATGCATTATGTAGAGTTTCAATAATTACATTGTATTAATCATCAATATTATATTTTCTTAGTCCTAGGGTGTTCATTTTAGGTCTCATCTTAAACACTTTCATCAATGTAATAAACAATTGACACCTTTGAGTATCATTTAAGTTTTCCAAGTTTCAATCCAAAATTATTTCAACTTTTATTCTCATATATTGGTCAGACATTGTTTTATGCATTGCTTTCAAAATGTTTTCATTAATTTCAATTAAATACATAGGTCTTATTTTCAAAATCATAGGAGGTGTTCTTAGTAGTAAAATTGGTTGATTTGGTGTTTCTATATTATTATCTTCATTATTTGTTTATTCATTGAAAAATGTTCCCATATATTTTTATTTATTTTTAATTTCATCAATTGGTGTTTCTATGAAATTTTATTCATTGTTAGAGGGTAAATCATCATGTATATTATCATCATCACCATAATTTTAAACTATAAAATTTAAATTTGGAATTGCATTATAATTTGGCATACTATAAAAATTGGTAATTAGAATTTGATAATCTAGTATAATATCATAATTTGGTATGCTATCACTATTCATTTCATCATTATTTATGACATTCAATTAATTAGGGATAGTAGGCTTACTTACACAAATTCTTTGCATTCACTTCCTTCATTTTTCTCTCATCACTTCTAATTCCATATTCATTTTTAGCTTTAACTTATTCTTCCCACTAGTATGATTTCCATCACCCATTATTATACAAATTTATAAACTTTTGAGGGTGGGTACAATGAATAAATTATCAAAATATAGACCTATAGTGTGTATTACTAAGTGGGGACAATGATCAAATTATTAAAAAAATAGACCTTCACTATGTATCCAACCATTATTATAAAAATTTATTAACTTTAGAGGGTGGGGACAATGATAAAATCATAAAAAATAGACCTACACTATGCATAACAAAATAAAGCAGAGTATACAAGGGACAAAACTCTTAATGTGACAAAATAATGATGTTGGTGCATGTATTTTTTAATATTCACAAGAACACACACTCATTACTTAATATATACATTATTTACACAATTCACCCTAAACCTAAACCCTAAACACTAAAACCTTAAACTTTAAACTCTAAACCCTCAACCAATTAGATTAACAATAATTAATTTGGCTGAAATAACATCACTGATTACCCCAATTGACTAATTAGCTCAATCTATGATGATTTTATAGCTAATAGAGCCCAAAATGATATTATATAGCCATAAATAGATTCATAAATCTCAAATTGGCCCCAATTACATTTGTGATTAGACCTTATACCCTAAATCATAAATTGTAAACCCTAAAACCTAAGCCCTAAACCCTAAACCTTAAACCTTAAATCATAAATCCTAAACCCTAAAAAAATGTATATCTCCCTAATTAACATCATTTAGAGTAATAATTAGGTTCACATGGCTCAATTTATCCCAAATCACATCAATAATTTTCTTAATTGATTAAATTATCAATATGTGATGACATCAGGGCTAATTGAACCCAAAATCACATTATAATCACAAATAGGTTTAAAAATCCAAAATTATCCCCAATTTCCTTTGTAATTGGACCCTATACCCTAAAACCTAAACCCTAAATTATCAACACTATATTGAAAATGGCCCATTAGAGGCAAGAGCCAAAGGCTCAAATACAAATTGTCAATCAACTTCACATGTTTTCTTTCATGAATTGGAAGCATAAAAATAGTGAGACCTTCTCCTATAAACTAAGATTTTTCTCTGAATATCAATCCCAAAATAATATCCACATACCTAAATATTTGAGTTAGTTAGATAACTCACTATTTACAAACAAACAAATACTAAAAATCCAAACTCCTAAAATATAAGTTGTTATATAATAAGTTATTTATCACATAATAAAAACTAATTACCATGGGAAATATAAATTCCTAACATTCCATTGCTTAGACGTCACATGGGAAGAGGAATCAAAAACACTAAATACTATATTACCCTTCCATAAGATTGACATCCAGATGTCGGGTTTACCTAAAAATACATTAGATACATAACTTGTAAAAATTACTTAGGAAAGGAAAATATTACAAAATGCATTTTGAACATAGGGCTATTTGAAAAACATGCCTTTCAAAACTTATTTTAAGCTTGTAATTAAAATGTACTTGATTCAAATAATTAAAGATGACTCTAGTCTATAAATGACACTAGACTTGAAAATGACTTTGAACAAAAAATCTAATTAACTATTGAATTATTACCAATTTATTGACTCTTTTATAATGGCTCAATTATACCAAAAAATAAATGACTCAAACCTAAAAAACAAGCCATAAAATAAATGACTCTAAATACTTAATGAACGACCCAACTTTCATAACTCAAACTACTTAGAAATAACTTAATAATTTAAAAAAATGCAAAATCTATCAAAGCTTGACGCATGAAAAATTAATATAAAAAATAAACTAACTTAAATTTAAAATATTAAATAAAAAACTAAAAACAAACCCAAAAATAAAACTCCATGAAATCAAAACTTAATAAATAAATATATTAACAAATTTGACTCATAATAATAAATCTAAAAAAAATGTCTCCACTATAAAAATAAATCCTAATCTAACATTTAAAATATTAAATTAAAGACTCTTTTAAAATATACATAAAATACCAAAAAACTATAGAAATGAATAACATATAAAAGTAAATTAAATCTAATGCACTCAAAATATCTATAGATTTGATCTTAATACTTAAAATTAAACTAAGACATTAAAATAAAACAAACCTAAAACTTTATCTTTATCACAATTTTCCATTGCATAGATTGGTGGTGGGAGGTAAGGAGCATGTTGACGTGCCATGAATATAAATCAAGAAGAATAGATCAACGACATCGGGTCTAAATGCCTAGTTGAGATGTAAGTCTATGGAGAGTTCAAGAGAATGTCATGAATGAGAAGCATGAGCCATTTTGAGGAGAGAATTGATGTCATAGGTATATGAAATTTGTGATTAGATCTGCAAGTATATAGCTCAAAATCTAAGCTAATGCATGAAGGGTCTGTGCCATGGAGATCATAAAACTAAACAATGAGTCAAATGTTTTCAGTACATGGGTTTGACATTTATGTAATGAAATTAAGCTAATGCCAAATTGGTGTTTTATGTCATTGGATGTTGAAATAATAGTGTCAATAGATTATTGAGGCCAAGAATGATGTAGATGACAAGGTAGGAGATCACCAAGAGAGCTCATCAAGAGATCATAGCATGGAAAGACAAGTCAAATAACAATAGATAAACTATAATGAAGTATCAAGTCAGGCTAAGAGGGTGTGATATTGAAGTATTCAAGTTTGATGCCAACTATTTTATTAAATAAACTATTTTCCTTATATAAATATATTACCTTGAAAAAACATATGTAAAATAAATATTCCTCCCTGTAAAAATATACTCTATTTTTTTTTCTCATATACATATATCCTTTTTTAAAATATATCAGAATGCAAATAATGGATAGAGTGGGTGAGAATATAATAGAGGGAATGTGAAAATTGAAGATTTGAAGAGAGACAATGTAAGTGGATGGTGGAGCTAGCAAAGGTGCATGTGGTCTTCACTACAATTGATTGGTAGAGTGCAGGAAGGAGTGGCTGGACAAGCAAGAGTTGTTGCACATGATCTATACTAAAACATCTCTTAAAAATCGATTTTAATGCAAAATTATAGTAAATTAAAGGTATAAAGAGGTCCATGAAGAACCTACTCTAATACTAGGTATTAAAAATATCCCTTTAAAGGTAAGAGCCAAAGGCTCAAATATAAATTGTCTATCAAATTCACATGTTTTATTTAATGAATTGGAAACATAAAATAGTGAGACCTTCTTTTATAAACTAGGAGGTTATTCCAACTATCAATCCCACAATAATCTCCCCACACCTAAATATGTGAGTTAGTTAGATAACTCACTATTTATGTACAAACAAATACTGAAATCACATACTCCTAAAATATAATTTGTTACATAATAACTTATTTACCACATAGTAAAAACTAATTACCATAAGAACTCTAAATTTCCAACACCCTAAACCCTAAACCAATCTATTTATCCCTAATTAAGATCTTTTAGAGTAAGAATTAAGTTCACATGTATCTATTTAGACCAAATCACATCACTAATTGGCCTAATTGACTAATTGGATCAATATATGATGACATTAGGATAATTTATCCCGAAATCACATTTTGTAGTCATAAATAGATTCAAAGAAGTCAAATTAACCTCAAATTCCCTCATGTTGGACCATATGTACCATAAAACCTAATCCTTAAACCCTAAATCCTAAGCCCTAAGCCCTAAATCATAAGCCCTAAGCCCTAAATCATAAGCCCTAAAGTTTAAAGTAATTTATTTAACCCTAATAAACATACTTTAGATAAAAATTAGGTTCATAGGGCTCAATTTGGCCCAAATTGCATCACTAGTTGCCACAATTGACTACTTGGATCAATATGTGATGACATTGGGGGAAATTGAGCCCAAAATCACATTTTATGGTCATAAATAAGTTCAAAGAGATAAAATTATACCCAATTATCTTTGTGATTAGACCCTAAACCCTAAATTTTAAGCCCTAAACCAATATATTTATCCTTAATTAACCTCCTTTAGAGTAATAATTATGTTTGTAATGCTTAATTGTCAAAAGAAGTGAAGAACAACTAAACAATGAAGCTTGCATGGTGAACCTATATGAAGAGCCTACATTAAATCTTAAAACCCTAAAGAGAAAGAAACTTGTCTCACCAAATATAAGTTGTATAAAGAGCAGTTTGCATTAGCCATAAAATCAATAGGAAAGGTACATTTATAGGTGAAAGTTTGACAAGTCCCAATAACCTCATGCATATGGAATAAACTTTCAATAATGACCTAAAATAAACTAAGCAAGCCAAAATAGAACATGTATATAAAATTCAATGGGACAAAATTCTACACCAACACCCCCCTTAATCATAGCTTTCATGGGTAAAAGAATTGGGTCTCGATAACAAGGCCTGATGAGGTACCCAAACATAAAGTAAATCCCATAAAGTGGGAAAGAGGATAAAACCTATAGGAATAAAACTCCTACCCAAAAGAGATAAAATCAAGAATTAGTGAAATGATCTAGGACATCACACACAATCAAGAATGTCTCGTCAAGTAAGAGCAACATAGCACATAGAGAGATGAGAACTAAGAAGTCCCCATAGAAGATGTTTAAGATGCCTACATTAGATCTCATAAAATATGAATGTCACTAAAGTAACCCTTTGGTTGAATAATTAAGAAGTTTTATCTACATCGAATAATGTTTCTTCCCTTTGCTAAAGGAAGAACACAAATGGTGTACTATAAATATTCACATTTCATAGTGGAAGATGTAGGAGGAAACAATACAAAACACTCTAATTATAGTGCAAAATAGAATTGTGGCATAGGTATATCAATATCATGCATAAGAACTAAATTTAATGTCACCAAGGTAAACTTATTAGAAGAATGTGCAATGAAGAGTGGATCACCCTAGAATAGTGAATGGTAAGGAAATGTATTCCTCATGCATAGTAAGAGGTCCAACTACTCTATATGATGATAGTACAAATAAATTAAATGCTACAACATATTGTATAATGCCCTATACCTATGGAATAGACTTCCCAATGTTTGATGAGTCTTAAATCAATATTACTACACCCTATAATGTTAAAAGTGGAACAGAGGTAGGTTGATTATTAAATAGCTCCAAAATATATATAATATGATAATGATATGGCTTAGGTGTGTCCCCATCACTATTATAATCATTTATGCTAGAATAAAATTAATCAATCTTAGAGATATACTTAGGGTTAAAAGTGTCATCAAATACAAGTAAATTCAATGATAAAGAATGGCGTGAAAAATTAAATGAAGGAATTCCCATGTGAAGTGGAGAGCATAACTCAACAACCCTTGAAGCTAAAGAAGAGAATATAGATGAATCATATGGATCTATAGTCTAAATATACATAAGAAGAGAAGAGTCATTTATGCTCTCACAAGGTGTAATCTCACTAAAAATAGTAGTCCTCTAAAGTACCAGTCTATGATGGTTGTAGATGAGTAACATCATTCACATGAATGGAATTAGAATCTATAGTAGGAATATTGAGGTTAGGTAGAATCTCATCCTATAGTGGTGGCTTGATAGAAAGAAGATCATTATCCATCATGGATATGTCATCACAAAAAATAGGAGTAAGAGGAGAGAGTATAATAGTCTCTAAAGAGATGATTAGAAGTAGAGGATGAGTGATCTTAAATCTCAATAAGATCTCTAAAAATAGATTGGAATATGCTCTAAATAGTATTGGGGCACATGGTGAGCTTCACATGGTGGTGTAGATCCTACAAAATGTGTAGCAGTAAAGTACCATGAACCTTGTCAAAAGTGTTATCCCACTTAATGTACTTATCAAAATCAATGGGATCAAGAATCTATCCATATAAGAATGGAATATGATTCTTTCCCCTTTTAGTGAATACATTTCCCATGTAATCATGCCAAGAAGCATAGTTGGTCTTTCTAAGAAGAACCACTATTATAGAATCAACTTTCCCCCATATGTGTCTCTCAAGTGAAATTGACATGACTAAGAGAAGACATCAAAGAAGTGCATAACTGTACAAAATAAGTATAATAACCCCTTAGTTACAAGAACAATGCATGCTAATGAAGAGGATGTTGGGCACAATTGAGAACGCATCCAAATGAATAGTAAGTGTATGAATTAACATTATAAAAAAATGATAATGTGTAAAATAAATATCAAATAATGCATACCACCATACAATATCCCCTCTAAACTATCAGCAGTGACACCCTCATACTATTTTAAATACAAGCACACTCGTATAGATGTTGATTTAACCTTTTAGGGTTTTACATGTGTAATTACCTATATTTGGTTAAAAGGATAAGATGTCTAAATTAGTTAAATAATTAACCTATTTAATTGTAAATAAATTTGACCTTGATTGAATTTCTAATAATAGTAATAAATATGGAGAAATATAGACCTAGCTAAAAATAGATGATCATGGATGATCTTGATTTTGAAATTGGAGATCTGAACATCTCTAAGTGTTGCAAGTAGGGTTCTGATATTCATCTATTCATTGGACAATAACACCCAATTTAAATAGTATCACCATCCATGTGTAGTGTCTAATATGTGGTTCCAATGTCCTCTTTTTATGACTATTCCTATTTTTGGGGAACACTTGTGCTTGTGTCTATGTGTTCTATTCCTTTGAGACTGAAGCTTGTAGCTGTGTATTATACTTGGAAAGCTTTATTTTGTGTGTAAACCCTAGTTCTCTTTGAAAGTGTGATATGAGAAAGATTTGATTGTGTTAGTAGGATAGATTGGACATCATCAACACCATACTGTGTAGATATTTTTGTACATACTAATACTTTGAAGAGGGATTGAGTCTGATGTATTTCTCCTACCTAGTGCTTGATGTATGTGCAAGTTAATTCTAGAATGAAAGTGGCCTTGGATGCCTTGAATGTGTTTGAGACTTTGAATGCTTGAAAACTATATTTAGGGTTATTTTATATGGTAATATTCATAAATTAGGTTAGAATAGGGCTAATGTACCTTGATATTTCACAGCTTTATCTTTAGTTTAAATAAATTTTGCATCTATTTCCCATCTAGTGAATAGAGGTGGATTAGACTTATATATATAGGGTTTTATTACTTGTTCAAATAATAAAATGAGCTTAAGATGACTTTAGGAGGGGCACACATTTGAAAAAGTATATGTTGGGAAGATTTAGGGCTAAGGACAATAGCACCCAATTGGAGACACTAGCATTATATGGCTGTAGTGTCCCAAATGTGGTGATAATGTCCTTTTTGTAGAATTTTGGGAAAGTTGGATTAGAGTCAGAGGTGACAATTTAGCGACTATGTCTTGACTAGCTGTAAGTGAACAAGGTCTATTGAATGGATAGAAATGTAAGTCTAAGGTTTTAAAATAGGTCTATGGCAAGCCTAGGGATATTGTAACTCAATCAACACTTTTACCATCTAATTAACACTTTTAATTGATTACATTTTCCCTCCATTTATGTTAGTAATATATCAAAGTGAAATGACTAGTATAAATGAAAAATAAGCATACCTAGACTTACTTTGGAAGTGAATCCCATGTAGCATAGTTTGAATATGTAGATCTAGGTCTTTATATATGAAACATGATCTAAGGAAATTTCATGAAATGAAACATACAAAAAGTAGTATTTACTAATGAGATAATCAAAAGTAAAAGACTATGATAAAATTAAATAATTGAGTAAAGAGAGAAGAAATGAATGAATACACCTCATTGGTATGCAAAATAATGTATGAACTTGGTGACAAACTTTGTGTGTGAAAGTGCATAGTGATCATATCATTGAATAACTTGAACTAAGTTGATGGCTTGCTCAATACTCATATGGGTGGCTAAATAACTCAATTTAGTTTTGAATCCATCATTTCCCACCCCTAATAGGTGGATCTCGATCTATGTGAATAACTTTGATAAGATTGTATGTGTGTCAAATTCTCTCATGTAGGTGGATTAAGAACTCAAGTAGGCCATGAGTCCATCATTGCCCCCTGTGTAAACTAGATGGATATGTAACTATACTATTAAAATTACTAAAATTATCTAATTAAATAATCTATGTATTTATATCCATGGCCACTCAAGTCTATTAGGTAGTTCTAGGCCACTTAAGAATGCCAACTACTATAGACAGAATAAGGCATGAATCTAGTGATAACTTGAAATCTGATAGCAAGTGTATATAGTGTGGATAATGACATAGATTTTTCCATTTCATTTGATTAACTTGTCTAAAGATGAGTATATATAAACTATGTGCCACAAACATGCCCCCAATCTAGAATCTAAGTAGGATAGGGCATGATTTCCATCATGGCTCCCAAGTAGGATAGGTAGAGGTCCCTAATTGCATTAAAACTAGTGTGTGTAGCAAGTAAATACAAGTGTCATGGTGTAGAAGCATAAAAAGAAGCAAACATAAAATCACATGAGGCATGCAAGAAGTAGGACAAGGGGCCAAAATATAAAGGACATGGGCACATGTCACTAAATCTAAGAATGAAAACATACAAAGACATGTTCAAATGTCCACATACAAAAATAGTAAGTAATTTGGCATAGAGCCATAGAGAAGGACATGTTCAAATGTCTATATATAGAAGTATCAAAGAGCACACACAAAGGACATGAGCACATGTCCAAGGCATAAAAATAGAGGAGTGGCATGAAATCCAAGGAATAATGACATATTTAAATTCCATATAAAATGTAAGAACACATAGTAACAAAATCAAGTCTAATCTAGGAACTATAAGTGAAAGCTTGTATAACTGTGTAATACAAATCTATGTATATGCCAAGGTGCATATATACTAAAGTGAACTAGTGATAGTTGGAAAAAAAATGTAAGCAAAGAAATACATACAATCTAGAAAAAAATTGGATTTTTGAAATATTTTTATATTTTGACATATTATATTTTTGTGTTTTTTGAGTATAATATATGTACAATCATATGAAAATAGACTATGTACAAGGAACGAGAGAGAGAAGGAAGTATGTACAAGGGTAGGAACCATACTAACCTATGAATCTCATAAGAGACTCACCATCATCATGACTTGTATTAAAGACTGGAATAGTGATCATGTGTGAGATGTAAAAGGGTGGCTGTGATCCCATGATATGGTGTAATTTATATTATAAACTTGAAGCTACTTGAGTAGTGTCACTATGATGCTATGACATTGACTGTGATTCCCTATGAACTTTAGGGGTCTTGGGGACCCATATAGTAGATGTAGAAGTTGTAGTTAATGTAAGTTTCATATGTTGAGAACCCATAAACCTTAATATAACTAATCTCAATGTGAATTGTGTAGAGGGAAGTCCTATGGAATCTATAACATATCTCTGATTCAATGGTCTCTCTAGTAATGGTCTTCAAGGGAGAGTATACATGTGTGTAAACACTATAAAAGTAGACCTATCTTGCTTTGAGGACTTTATTAAACACTATGATGTATACATATGAGATGTACTCTCTACTAAAATTGATAGTCATGTAATATCTGGTAGTGGAATTGAAACTATAACTCATGTTGGTGTTGGAAGTGTGAAGGGAATTTATGTTGTAACTACCTCTGGGATGGGAAGAAGATACTCATATGACACACTTTTATTATTAACCAACTAATTAGCATGTATATACTTGAGGCATTAGTGTAATATATAGGGGATGTCTCTAAGCCACTATAACCATGACATTCCCAATAATATATTGAATACATCCACATTAGGTACTACTAGAAATTGAGCGGTTGTGTGCTAGTCCAACATGTAATGGAAGTATTATCTCCCTGATGGAGCTATAAACAGGGCCACTAAAAACAATAAGAATTTATATGTACAAAATATAGTTTTCTCTATGTAGCCCAAGTGATGTAGGAGTGTTATGGTACACATGATTATGCTTGACCCATTTTCAACCATGAAACTATGAATAGGATGGTGGTCTATAAATGCTCATATGAAGAGCACATTTAAATCTATGTCATCGTCCATAATATCCTACTTTGAAAATGTGATAAGTTATCTAGGTGGCACTCTAGTGTAATACATGCCAATAATATTATGTAGGGGATGTGTCTCCTCTATAACTATGTGATAGGAATTTGGTGGTGGATGAGCCTGATATGTATAATGAACACCTGATTTGCCCTATAATTCATTAACTATATGCTTAAGAAAAGGATCCAAAAATATCTTAAGTGCCTTTGCCTTTATTTTTTGTTTCAATGCCTTAATGGGTGTTCCCACATCAATAATATTTTCCTCAATAAGGTATTATATCTTGTGCTTCAGGATAATGCATCTATTTGTGGTGTGGCTTGGTGTCCTATGATACTCATAAAATGCATTTAAATCATAAATAATTGGAAGAGGCCATGTTGTATCAACCTCTTTAATGGGATGGAGAGATATGGCATTGCATTCTAGTAATTGTTGTATAACTCATGATGGTGACTCTAGTAGATTAGTGAATAATCTATACTAAAGAGATGATAAAACTAATCTCGATGAAGGATATGAAGCTACATTGACTATTTTATTTTGATATGTTTCATTCTCTATGGTCCTAACCTTATATGGAGGTTTGCTTGAACTTTTAATAATTGAATCCAATCCATTTATATATTTGAGTTTGCCCATTACTAAGAGATTAACCTCTTTTTCCTTAAATACCTGGCACATGTTTGTAAATATGGGAAACTTATTAAATAAGATTTATTCATGAAGTGATGGTAAAAGACTCTATTTTAATAATGTTGTCATGGGGCTAGTCAATTTTGATAATATTATCTTTTACTATAAGACATAATCTACTATGGGCTCATTTTAATTTTACTTGAGTTTCTCCACTTGTGTATATGATATATTATCATTGATGTTGATAGATAAGTGTGATAGGAACATATTTTCTAAGGGATTGAATGTTTTAATATATTGGTTAGACAAATCATAGAACCACTATAAGGCATAATCCTTGAGACTACAAGAAAAGAGCTTCATAAGAAGTTAATCTAGACACATAGTCCAAACATGTTGCATGAAAGGATTGAAGGTGATACTATGGGTCACCCTTGCCATCATAGAATGTGAGCTTTGGTGCTATCAATTTGGATGGTAAAAGATTAAATGCAATGTGATGCGTCAATGGTGTATGTAATAGAATGTTGGAATCTAAGGTGTGAGAAGGCTTAGATGATCCTTGTTTGAGATGTAACACCTTATATTATAGATAAAGAGACTATTGCATAAGGTATTTTACATCAAGAGGAGAAAAACTAGCCATAAGTGGAATAGTTATCACTAGTGGTCAAATAACAAGTTTTGGTTATACTGTCTAAGTTGGTTAGGGGCCCCCACTAAATGTGTAACAACATCATTAACTAGAGGGGTAGAAGATTAACCATTATTGTTATTTTTGAGTTCTTATTTAATGATGTTTATGAAATCATCTTGTATACCCTTATGTTTGGACACAAAGTCTTGTAATTAATGCTTATTTATTTCATCAAATCTGTTGTTAAATTCTTACATTATAGGTTAAAGGTAGAAAAACAAGTTTTGTATATTTTTTAAGTTTTAAGAATAGTAATCTATGAAAATTTTCAAATTTTAAATATTAAAACAAATTGGAATAAAAAGAATACAAATCCTAAGTGTGTCTAGGGCTAGTGTTTTTATAAATTATGGTTTCTTTTTGCAATAATTTAAATTAAATGTAAAAATTTGAAACCTTAATGTAAAAATGATTTTAATTAGCTAAGTTGTCCAAATAAAATAAAAAAATAAAAATCATGTAGCCCTAAATTTATTGCACAAAAATAGGAATTAATGCAAGCTAGGGTTTTATGCAATGCACAAAGTAAGACATGTTCACTAAATGATTTAACCTTGTAAGGTTTTACATGTGTAATTAACTATGTTTATTTAAAATACTGAGATGTATAAATAAATTAAATAATTTAAATAATTAACCTACTAATTTGTAAATGAATTTTACCTTGATTAAATCTCTGATAATAGAAATAAATATGGAGAAATATAGACTTAGCTAAAAATATATTATTGTGGATGATCTAGGTTATGAAATTGTAGATCTGAGTAGCTCTGAGTTCTGTAAGTAGGGTTTTGATATTCCTTTATTCACTAGATAGTAGTGCCTAGTTTGGATAGTAGTTCCATATGTGTATAGTGTCCAATATTTTCCTCTAGTCTCCTCTTTATGAGATAGTTCTTATTTTTTGGGAGCACCTATACCTATGTCTATATATTCTATTCCTTTGAGACTAAAGCCTGTAGCTATGTATTATACTTGTAAATATTGATTTTGTGTGTAAACCCTAGTTCTCTTTAAATGTGTGATATGATAAATATTTGAGTGTGTTAGTAGGATGTACTGGACATCCTCAACACCCCACTATGTAGAGAGTTTCCTACATACCAATACTCTGAAGAGGGATCAAGTCTAATGTATTTTTCCCACCTAGTGCTGGATGTATGTGAAATTGAATGCTATAATAAAAGTGGCCTTGGATTCCTTGAATGTGGTATCAATTTGAATTATTGAAAACTAGAATCAGGGTTGA